>JALIZH010018363.1:0-47444 GCA_030522465.1 Rhipicephalus appendiculatus | reverse complement strand
AAAAAAACACTTCGGCGAATAGCGGTGCGACTGACTTCAGGGAATTTTCAATCCATGCCTGTGAGTCCAACGGAATCTAGTAGCGTTGTAACGTTGCACGAGTAATAATGAAGACAAGAAGAAGAGATATTGTGGCTCTGTGGTAGAACGCCTGCTTGCCACGCAGACGGCCTGGGTTCAATTCTCACTGGGACCCGAAGATTATTATCACTTATATAATTAGGGAGCGAAGCTCCTTAGGCCGGCACCGTTCGCCGTTGAAGCTCCCTGGATGCGTCGCCGGCTCAAAAAGACAATGAAACGCCGTGCGCGCCGAACGCCGAGCGGTTTGCTTCTAGCGCACCAGAAATTCGACGTTAAATAAAATAAATAAGCTCTGTGCACAACTGGTTATAATGGTCGTCTTCACTTTCACCATCGTGAATTGTGAAATGACAACCATCATTCTAGCGCAGCACGGGCGTTTTGTCTAAGGTAGCAGTAGACGCTCTTCCCTCGCGGCGCCGGAGCAACAACAACAAAAAAAATAAAAAATAAAAAAAAGGAAATTGGAACTTGCATCGCAAGCGCTACGATACGCACAGAAGAAACGGAGGCGGCCGAAGAAGCGGCGATAGCCCTCGCGATAGCTACCACGGACGCCGAGGTGATCTTAGGCGACTCTCAGGCGGTCATACGCAATTACGCCAGCGGCCGGATCTCCCGCGAAGCGGCACACATTCTCAAAATTCGTGAAGGCAACATTTGCCGCAAAAACGACAGTTTCCTCGTATGGACCCCCGCCCACACGGACCCTCCGCTCGCGGGCAACGCGACTGCCCACGCCGCGGCTCGAGGCCTTGCACGCCGAGCTGTGGCGCCTGCCGGCAGTCCCTCGCACACCTCGAGCACGATGCGGGAGTGGACGTGGGGGGGGGGATCGCATGGCCACTTTCAGAGACATCACACAACACTACAGATTGAACAGATGCAAATATCCACCACCACACGACAAACAAGAAACAGGAGGTTGCCTGGAGGCAATTACAGACTCACACGTACCCAAACCCAGTGATTCAGCGCCTATGTTATCCAGACATTTATACGTCCGACGACTGTAAAGCGTGCGGAGCCAGAGCGACGCTGGGCGGGGGCTACAAGCACCCCAGCCTAGGTGACGGCCTCGAGTCCTTGGACACGGGCGGCTTCCTGGGCGTGCCGGACGGCCCACAGTTGATCGGCGAGGTCATGGCTGAGCAGAGCCGCCTCCCATCGCGCCTCGCGGTTCGGGACTGCCACGTCTACCCGGTTCGTAGGGGACTGCTGCTCGCTACTGCTGCTCGCTATATATATATATATATATATATATATATATATATATATATATATATATATATATATATATATATATATATATATATATATATATATATATATATATATATATATATATATATAAAAAAAATAAGGACCCACTTGACATTACTTAGGGCTCCTCACAGAATATGGATAGTCGTCCTCAGAAACGTAAACGTGAATATGATGAAGACGATAAGCAGCTTGGCAAGGATGCGGAACGCAAAGCCAGAGCAGCGGCAGCAAGATGAGCCCGGCAACAGGGTCCTGCGGTTAAAGCACGACGAGCGGAGCTACAAAGGTTACGCCGACAGGATCCTACCGTACGTGCTAGAGCGGAAGCGCCGACGCCGCCAACCGTTTCAAAATGTACGTAGTCGTTTGCTTCCCATTTCTAAGGAGCTTCGCTCATCGGTTGTATTCGTACTCGGAACAACTGCTAATATTTGTCATCTTTTTTGATTTTTCGGTCATGGACAAGATGATTCTTCGCTCACAACCAACGAATCCATCGCCGACACCGTAATTTCTGCGAAACGAGCTCTAACGCTATCGCGTTAACATGGGCATGGTTTAGTACTGAAGGAACCTCTTCTCCGCTTGACTTACTATGCTACACTCTTCCTCCTCGTCACCCTCGCTTCCCTATTTCCACCCATTGCTATACTCTACCATACATGCCTATGCTGTGCTTTACCCTCTCCCCTCCTGCTTGCTCTCCTCCTCACTCTCACTTCCCATTCCCACCACCTTGTCATAATCTACTTGACATGGCTATGCTATGCTTTTCCCTCGCTAGGCTGCGGACGATACTTGAGTATGACATGTTGGGCTAGTTGGTTCATGGATTCATAACAATTGTTGGGTCCTAAGTCCAAAATGACGATAGGATTATGAGGTTACGCCGTAGGGGAGGGCTCTGAAAATTTTGGCCACCTGGTGTTCTTTAAAGTGCGCCTTAATTTAAGCACACGATTCATAAATTCCGTAGACAAGTTTAAATTGCGCGAAGACAGCACGCAAGAACACAGGAACTCCACACACACGAAACGCATCGCGTGTGTCCGTGTTTAGCCCCGACATGTGGGGGCTAAAAGCGCAGCCTGCGCGCATGTTATGCGTTTATTTGTTTACACATTTATTGATTTAATTATTTATTTGTATGCACCGTTTTCGAATAATTCATGCGCTCTCGATCGCGGATTTGTCGGCGATCAGCCGTTTCTGACATCGCCATCTGATCTTTTTATCAAGGTCCCTCGTAATTTAACGTTGCCACATTTTATTGTTGCCTGGACATGAACGCATGACCGTCAGTGTTGCCTGTAGCAACTGAAGTGTTGCGCTTGCTGAGCACGTCGAATGAAGGTCCAATTTCCGGCATGGAGGAAGAAAAAAGTTTGGAGGGAGCACTGCGCAATGCGATACAAAGAAAGAAACCAAAAGAAAGAAAGTGAAAAAGAAAGAAGGAAAGAAAGAAGAAGAAAGAAACAAACGTTGTACGCCAGGCACGAGGACGCCAAATCGCTTGCCCTTATTTACCCGACAGGCCAAGGGCTGCTGAATTTCTTTTTACTCCGTACCGAGCAGTTAAACGCCCTTAATTCGCAATTCACCATTTCCTAATCACCCAATTCTTTCATTGCACAACTTTTTTTTATAGCCACCTATTCAGTCTCGCACAGGGGATGCGAGCCAAGGTTGGCTAGGCGAACAACAACAGGAGAAACCCCTGGGCCCCCGAGTGGTACCAACAATCCCAGGAGCATCACCATCATCGTAAGAGAGAGCTTTGTCCGTCTTCCTAGTTTACACCTGCAGCTAATAGTTATCAAGGCTTCTCGCTAGCAACATTGCGCTGCATTGTGTTACTTACCCGAGGGCACGTGCGCAAGAGTCCCGCCACGGCCTCTTTCGAAAGCATGAGGCCTACGCCGCCCAGACTCTCCACGTTACCCAGCAGATGCGTGAGCTGACTACGCGGGGCCATCAGCGACGATGAGCCGCCTGCGGTCGTGAGCTCGTCCACGCCCACCCCCAGCGCGTGCCTGCAGAGGTCGTGCGGCAGGGCGAGCACTCTGACGTTGGGGAAGGCGCGGACGAGCGCGTGCACCTGATCCCTGTTGTGGACGATGCACAACTCTTCGGCGTCCCTCAGCAACTCGGCCGCAGCAGCGCGGAACGGTTCCGAAGACTCGAAGGACTCGCAGCCGGAGAAGAGGGCGCGCGACACTCTCGCCTCGTGGCACAGAACTCGCCTCGCCGCCACCAGCGAACTTTGGTTCGTGATCAGCGAGTCGTGCTCGAGCACGCATCCTTGCGGCAGCGGCACTCCAGATGGCCACGGCTCCGCGAGCTTCGCGACGATCTGGTCTTCGGCGAGGAGAAGTTTGCAGGTTTCTCCGAATTGGGCAATTCGTTCCATGGTTTCGCACGCGAACGCGGGGCACCCTCCTGGAATTTAGAGAAACTGTATCGGTTACGTGAACCAGCGACACTCCAAGTTTCCATTGTAGCTTTAAAGGGACATTAAAGAGAAACTATGAATCGGTTCAGATTGATAAAATGTACTCTGAGAACTCTAATGTCGGTTAATGTCGCCACTGATTTCAAAATGCACTTATGGCATTTTGGTGTCAATGAATCAACAAAAAAAGTCACAGTTTCGCCACAAGGCGAAGCAATGAATGCGATAGCAACAAATTGGAATGTCAAGCGACGAATGGCAAGCTAGGTCGAAACGTGCAGCGCGGTGCTCGCGCACCCATGACGCACGAAAACAACACGCACAGGACGAGAGCGAACTAAAAACATTCACAGCTCGACACTTAACGCGCTGCTCAACCAAAAACGACGCACGAAACGTATTCACAGGTACAGACGAGCGCGAACTAACAAGTGTCACAGTTGTTACTTCGCTGTGTTTGAAAAGCGTGCTCTTTCCAGCAAACGGGGGGGACTGCAGCGAGCGATGTGACCTTCGCGCGCCCGGTAACTACAACGCTATCGTTCCGCCGAAAGCCCCATTCTCCGCCACCGCGAGATAAGCGCGCGCGCCCACGGGCATCTACCCCCCCCCCCACCTTCGGGCGAAGTGCGCGCCGGAGAGCTATACAGGAGTGCCTGAGAGCGCGCGTCGCGACGAACGCCGGGGCGCCCAGCTACAGTGTAGCCCAGCTAAGCCCCGCCGAGCGCGGCCTTTGCGCCATCTCGCTGGTAATGCTGAAAACACGCTGAAAACTCGCTGTATATAAATAGCTCGCCGTTTGAACGTTGAGGGACGTTCGCCTTCGTGGCTGAGCGGTTAGCGCCGCGCGCTGCAGTGCGAGAGGTCCCTGGTTCGATGCCGCGCGTCGGAAACATTTTTCTGAATTATTTTTCTTTGAGGTTTTTATAAATATATAGATACATATACATATCCGGGACATGACGGCGACGCCAACGCCGACGGCAAAAACCAGCCGAGAGTGTCCATATAATTGCTATCGCAATAAAATTTCCTCAAACTTGGTGTGCTAATTCTATGGCGCCCTCAGCGGGCAAGGTACGTCATTTTCAGCGATCAGGAACAACGTAGGCCCTATGCGCCGTCAAAATATGTGACATCACGCCGAATGGTGCGAAAACAAAGGTGGGTCGCCGCCCAGATTTTCTTTTAGGCGTTTTCTCGCTTACTAAACGTCTTCCCGCAGTAAGCGTGGTGTTCTTGGTATCGAAATACGAGAGAAATGGCTTCGCTCTTTAGTGTCCCTTTAACTGGACATCTGTATTCAATATGAGTTACGTGCAGCTTCAGAAACATATAAGGAAAGCATAGTAAGCGGAAGTGCACCAATCTTACAGCGCTATGTAGTGCCATTTAACGTATCGAACAATAGAACTGATTCAAGTAGTGCGGGTCAACTGCTTCCAACTTATAGGTTTGCACCACGGAGGCTGAGGAATCCGGTTGTGGAAAACCGGGACGGAAACCATAACACTTTGCAGGTTCTTCTTTGGTATTGGGATATTTCTTGGACAATGGTCGGCAGTGATGATGAAACGCAAACAGGGAGCCAGGTAGGTCAGATGAACAAGTACACGTTCAGTGTAAATTTTATCTAATGCATAAAAATGTAAAGCAAAGGATTTACAAATGAGGTGTAACGGTACCTCACTCATCGACCATGTTTCTCAAAGAAAGTGAGGGCTCAGACAACTAAATGTATTAGAGCACTGCACGGGCTCGGGCCTACCCGAAAACCCGGGCCAGGCCCGGGTTTATTTGAACGAAGACCTTTCAAATATCTCATATATGGGTCATTTCCGAAGGGGAATTAGCCTGCAAGATTCCAACAATATATCTATACCTACCTCCGAAATGACTATATTTCAGAGTCGGCGTCGAGATTCTAGAGTTTTGTGTCACGGCTATGTATCAACACATGGTGACCGTTGGGGGTGCCTCACGAAACAGATGCATTAGACATGTGATGCCGGTGTATCTCTAGAACGTACTTATAAAGAAAATTAAGAAACGGGACAAAGGCAGTCATTTGCGGGCGGCGTGTTTGAGGCCCCTGAGCTATATAGTGCGAGAGCAACATGATATTGCCGCAACAGCGTTGGAATCTGCAGGAATAGGGATAGATCCATTAAACAAGGCGTGGGGCAATTTATGTTCGCGGGACAAAATATATGGCTTGAAAAACGACAATTACAAATTCTGTGCCGAGTAATCTCCTTTTCCTCGAGCCATATGCATCCAGTGAGTAAGCGTCGATAAGATAATTCGCGCATTTATTATACCAAACTAGAACGAACGCCGAAAATAGGTCGAACTGGCTTTGTCCACCTCCTGCCAGTCCTACCCGCGTAGTCGAATGTCCACCTTCGACCCGTACAACATCGTTAGGAAGGCATACACCATTATAATATAAAAGAAGAGCACAGTACAATCCATGCATAGCATACAGTATACTGAAAACCGCACGGAGAAGCCCCCCAAAGAGGAGTTTTATAAATGGTATTGAAGAGTGGTACGACGTTCGGCAACGAGAGAAATAAAGGAATGAGCTGGACAGCTACGTTCATTCTCAACCGCCTCGGTGGAACAGTGGCTACGGTGCTCGGCTGCTGACCCGAAGGTCGCGGGTTCGATCCCGGCCGCGGCGGTCGCATTTCGATGGAGGCGAAATGGTGCAGGCCCGTGTACTGTGCGATGTCAGTGCACGTTAAAGAACACCAGATGGTCAAAATTTCCGGAGCCCTCCACTACGGCGTCTCTCATAATCATCTCGTGGTTTTGGGACGTAAAAACCCCAGATATTATTATATTATTACGTTCATTCTGCAGCGGTCCATAGACATCCTAAATTTGCTCCATTGGTGGAAGTTAAAAAGGGCAACTGCCGACGCCTTCACATTTTGCAAGGCAGATGTTGTGCGCCCCTGCGGCTAGCGCAAGCAGTGCAAAGAACTTTAGCGCGGCAAGATATGCGTTCAACCGCGTGCGGAGTGCTTAAAGCCGGAATCTCTTTGATAAGTTTGATTTTTCGCACAATAGCATGTAAAAAATATACACTATAAACTATGCCACAGAAACTTATAGACTGTATTTACTAGCAGTGATGTTATGTATGAAAAGAATGCTATGACAAATAGTTTTTTTCTTCCTTACGGTTGCTTGCACGTACTCCTAAAAAGTGCACGTAGCGCACGCAGTTCGTTATAATTTTTATCTAGGATAGTGTATTTACAAGAAAGGTCACACATTTGGTTTTTTTAACACGAAAGTGTTTTATGCCGGGGTCCACCAAGATTTGAGTGACGTATTTCCGTCACGGAAATGACGTCGAAAAAAATACGCATGATCAGAAGACAAAGAAAAAAAGTTGCGTCAACGGGAGTCGAACCTACGACCTCTAAGTCCGCGACAAGAGATGCCGGGCACGCTATCCACTGCGCCACGGTCACATACTTTGCAAGCTTTAAAAACAAGCCTTTTCTATCTACCACTGTCCTCCTACAGTGCTCTTGCTAAGAGAAATAATGCATTATGACCGTGAAATGCACGATTAGTTTCTTCAAAGCGTTGTTTCTCCGCGTCCGTCCCATTCGGCGTGTTTCGAATAGTAAACGTGCAATTTTGACGACGCATTAACACACTGCCAGGTGGCGACCTTACCCCTAGCATCCACACTCGTAGCATCCGTCCATACCAAAAATAGCTGTGCGACGCGCGAGTGCGTCGCGTGGCCGTAACTCTGCGTCCCTAGCCATGTTCCTAGCTCGCCCCGCGAAAAATCGCAGCCGGCCAACAGGGGAAGACACGACGCGCGTTGCGTTTCCCTCTGGTCGGGCAGCGTTGTTCAATAACTCTAACATGCCGCGAGTAGGCGACCTTAGCCCAAGTTCGGCGCCCAATCATTCACGCTCTTCTGGCTGTCACACCGCTTTCAATGACTCCGCTCTCGCCGTACAGCTACCACAAGTATTTATGACCAGAAGGGTATTTTTAATCATTCATCATAGACGCTAGTCGTCGGGATACAGATGTACCATCAAGCGTCAACGTGGATGCATCTACGTTAAAGGTGCTATAACTGTCAACACACCAATAGACATTCTGCAAGCTCTCTTATATCAATGTGCAGTAAACATTCGACTACTTCTGTAAGGACACGTTTGACTTTCGTGTTATACCGATTCCTATGACGGAGGGATCAACCATGTTTTTTTTCCTCTATTTTTCTGGCGCTGGCAATGTGCTGCTGAAGACAGGTGCTACATATCCAGAAGGGTCCGCGATTGGCTTTGTCGTTAGAGCATGCTTTAAATATTATTAGACACAGCAATCAAAACAAAGTGAAGAGGGAAATCTGTTCTTTTCTGCTCCCTTCCTGTTGCACCCCCTATCGAAACTGAACTCGTGCTGCAAATCAGTTTCCTGGCTACAATACTTGCTACAAAATGCTCTTGATTATCCTAATTCTATTTGTCTTGATTATCCTAATTCTATTTGCAGAAAAAACAGCTGCAGTACACCGCTGCCGAACAAATGTTCATCGTACCCAGTATTTCCGCTCAGCTCTTTCCCCCGTGAGCCCCTTTTTACAAGAAATCACCGTAGGTTAAAGCATAACTGTTTGCGAAGCGTGTGCCAACAAAGCGTGGATGCTTGCCACTTCAAACGCCTTGCTGTCGATTCTATGTTCCGGGCAACACCACCTGGATTATTGGCTCGGGCCCCTCTCGGGCCCGATTAGCGGTCGGGCCGGGCCGGGCCGGGTAGGCTAAATTTTTTCTCGGGGTCGGGGCTGGGCCCGGGTCTCGCTTTCGAGTCACCGGGCCGGGTTCGGGCGGGTAAACTTAATGAGTTACGGGCCCTGGGACGGGTCTTGGCCGAGAATCACGGCCCGTGCAGTGCTCTACTTCCGACCTCGCTTCCGCTTTCGTGGGGTCGCTCCTACCATCGCGGAAATGCAGCTTCGCAAAGCAAGCTTCTCGGTTCAGCATGCCAAGCTCGCGGCACAGCGCCTAAGTTCCCCGCACTAACCGAAGAACACGAGGGCCGCCGCTGACAGCTGTCGGTGAAACCAGTCGTAAACAGGCTGAAGCGGCCGCGCCTATCACCAGTTTCGCCGGCGCTTGCCGTCAGAGCCGCAGCGCGGCGCTGTCGTCGCTCCGCAAACTTGAGCTTGGGTTCTCTAGGGGGGGGGAGCTCTGAACCCCTCTAGCCTCCTCCCTCCCTCGCCTGACTGCGCCAATGCCCAGGATTAATTATTATAGTGTAAGTTCTGAATACGGGAAGTTTGGGCCAGTAGACTTTTTGCAGTAACGTTTTTAAGATTAACAAGGTGTGGGTTCGAGCTAGTTGGTACTCCATCATCAACTACTACTTGCGCAAATTTCCTAGACGAAGGACGAAACAGACACGGTCCGTGTCTGTTCCGTCCTTCGTCCAGGAAGTTTACGCGAGAAGTAGTTGATCACCTTTTTAAGAGTTGGTACAACTAAGAAAAAAGACAGAAGGAACTAAAAAGATAACCAAGAAACGCGAGGATATTGTAGGCCTCTTAGCCTTCGTCTCTATAGTTCTGGGCTGCGCTATAATTCTTGTAAACGTTATACAATGCATATACAATTAATGAGCTACTACGATTGCATCGCCAGATGGGTGAACCACAATTGGCTCCATCCACAGAGAAGACCTAGCTTTACGTTCTAAAACCTGCTCCTGGCACCAGATATACATCGCTTTTTCATATAAGCATGATTCGATATCGCACCTTGTGTCTATGGGAACGACCATGTCTCCGGCGGCACGAGCAGTTCATACGTACAAATTTTGGAGGCTTGTTGACTTTTTGTCGGTGCGTAAACTCATGTCACACGAATCACTACGTGTGCGCAAGAGCAGCAACGCGAAGAACGCACACCTCAGGAGGTATGCGCACGCCAACTGATCTCTCTCTCGCCGTCGCTCTCGAACGTCTCTTATTACGCATGCACACAAACACAAGCGTATTGGAGCAACGCTCCCATTCTCCAACAGCCGGGTTAGTGGCAACGGCGGGTGTTGCGCTGCCGGGCTGACAGCCGACAGTCTGTCCTCAACACTACTCATAGGCGTGCGCACGGGGACAGGGGGGGGGGGGGGGAGCAGGTGGGGGAGGCCGCCCCCCTCTAGTCCCCTAAGAGAGGGGGGGCGCAAAGTTTGCCCTCTACATTGACTAAATATAGGGGGGAGGGGGTGCGCTGCTCTGAATCCCGCGCACGCTTATGGTCCTACTGAAACGCAAGGTTGGCACATGCGCGATTTTGAAATTACAGATGCGTTCACAGCGCTTACAAACTTTCGGTCAATATATAACAGTCCCATTGATACCGGCTGCTAACCGTTCTAGTTTATAATTTGTTACTGACCCTACCGCTACTAAGAACTTCTTAACGTGATCGTAACACATGTAAAGATCAGTTAGCGCCGTTAGGTAGTAACTTCTATACAACCTTTTTTCTTTAAAAGCGTATCCGCCACCAACACGATCTTTTTTTTTTTTAGCAGTTACTTCAGTTAATTAGGTAAGTGACTCAAAACTAAACAAACATTCATTTGGGCTCACGTTGTCAGGATCACTTCACCTATTCGAGCGTCCGGGGCATCGCAAACAACCGAGCACACATAGCTCGCAATTCGAGGAATAGCTGTAACAACTCGTAGTATTCTGCTAGAGCTCTTGGAGACCGGCAGCAGAAAATAATGCGCATTTCATACAGCGAGAAACCACACTATCTTTCTTGTCGAGGTTGTCCGAAATATGTCACGTGGTTGCTTCGCTCCCGTCATACAGGCCCGATTGAAAACCCAGGATAACTCCGACAAATAAACGATCTCGTCGAGAAAAACAACGCAAAAAACACTGCTCACCGCGGTCTTTCGCACGGTATGGTGATCCGAAAGAAGTCTTCAATCTTGCAGTCGAGCTTCAAACTAAAGAAAAGCAACGGGAAGGCTATGGAGGCTCACTGCGCAGCGATGCAACTGCGATAACGACGATCAAACAATGCAGGCACACTGAGCAGAGAGACGAGAGAGCCTTGAAATGATGCCCGGCCGTTTCGAATTCAGGCGAGCCGCGACGGCAGTTTCGTATGCGTCTCCGTGCAGCCGCCCAAGCAGTGGATGCATGGAAGAATAAAACGTTCTGGCAGGGCTGTTGCGTTAGTCTTACTCCTAAGCTCACACCAGCGCTCGAGGCGGCCTTCCCGAATAAAGTGAAGCTTGCGACCCGTTGCCGTTAGCAACGAAAATTGACGAAGAGCAGAACCTCGCTTTCAGAAGGCAGTGTGAGCCGGTAACATCTGTACGCACTTGGGTGAGGTTGTTGGGTATAGCACGCGCAGGAGGAGCTTAAACTTCCTCCTTTCTGCACAGTGGGGTTGATGTGTCCTCCCCTACGTGAGACAATTTACTGCACGGTGCCACTTTCTCTTCTTCTCTCTTTCTCTCTTCTCTCTTTCCGACCTTCCGTTTCCGTTAACCTTAAGCAAAAAAGGACGAAATATCCTCGCCCGCTGAGTCATCGCTCCTCCTGCCGCCCCTTTAACCAACTACAGGTTAAAAATCCGCACAGTTATCAGTTATCCCGTGCATTGAGTGACCAGTCAGACGCCTGCCGCATGTCAGCCACGAAGCGCACGGAACCAAACACCAGTCTTCGCATAGAAGCGGCTCCATTGTTTCCCACCGAGAGTCCGCGTAAACAGGGCTAATCACGGCTGGCATCGAGAAGCCGAAGGAGCGAAGGTAAAAGTGCGGCGGCGCGCAGGCATGTCGTCGAGAGCTCTAGGCGCGTAAACGTACGCGCCGTATTTTTTTGTTATAATAAACACCGCATATGGCTAGTTTCCCATCGTGGCTGCTCCTTGATATTGGCCAGGGTCAGACGCAAATGAGCTGCGATGCACTTGCACGCTTGGGAGCAAGCGAGAAATACGACTTCAACACCGTTCATCTTCTAGTTCAGCTGTTATGGGCACGCTCTCTATTCGTCGATCCGCACGCCGAGCGGCTGGCTTTGGTTGGAGCATATGTTGCTGGCGCAAGGAAACGAGCGCGACACATCTCACACGATGCCGTCCTGCACTGCATACACTTCGACCCAGTGATTCGTCACTTCTTCGAGCATGATCTTGCGCACTGCTCTGGCCTGAGAGGTGAATCCAGTGAATCTAGGTGAAATCCTAAAAAAGTTGTCCGTGAGTGAAAATAGAGTCAACCTAATGTCGAGGTCCTAATGTAGCTCGGCCTGTTGTTATTACACATTGCATGGCAAAATCTTCAACTCGAACCGCCTTGTATTGATGCTGAGGAGTTTCCGGTGGTAGTTTTCACTTTATCCACAAGACATAACTTGAAAACGAGGAGATAATATCTATTAGAATACCTTCACTCGGGCAGGCAGATGTGATCGAGTGTCATTTTGTGCTCTGTATGCCATGGCAAAAAGAAATTTCGGGGGAGGGGCACGGGCCCACTATGCCACCCCCCTGGCTACGCCAGTGGCGGACAGGCAGCACTGCGACCACAGTTCGCATTACACAAGCAGCCCCGCTACCACAACGGATAGTCGTCTTTAACGAGCGTGAAGAGACGCGAGCGGGGGAAGGGGGGTCGCAGTTGCTAGTCTCTCGACTAGCAACTGCGACCTTTGATTTTACGAGCGCGGTTGTTGCTGGCGCGCGCGTTATCTCGCTATCTCGGCAGCCGTCAGCGGGCGGCTTCTATACCTTTCCACGTGCTGCGCTGTCAACGCGAAGAGAGAGTGTCCCTGGAGCGGCAGTATTCTCTTAAACAGCGTTTTGTAGAGTTGCGTGAGATGGGATCCAAAAGAGAGAGCTGCCAGCCTCACTTCGCATAACATTACAATTTGTTGCTATCGTATTCATTGCTTCAACATTGCGGTGAAACTGACTTTTCTAATGCGAAGCATTTTTTTGCGTACTGCGGGCACTTTAGCTTATCTATCTATCTATCTATCTATCTATCTATCTATCTATCTATCTATCTATCTATCTATCTATCTATCTATCTATCTATCTATCTATCTATCTATCTATCTATCTGTCTATCTATCTATCTATCTATCTATCTATCTATCTATCTATCTATCTATCTATCTATCTATCTATCTATCTATCTATCTATCTATCTATCTATCTACGTCTGGGTGCTCTCGTGATCACCCCCTTAACTTGGGGTAAGCGGAATTTAGTATGGGAGCGTAAGATGGTTTGGCGAATATGACTCGCCGGTCAGGACATGAATAGAATAATGTGACAATCCCGTCGCGTACGTCGTCAGACCCTTTCCGCCAGACACGTGTGGCACATACCCGTATACCACGGGCGGGTATGTCCGACAGGTATGCGGGTATGTGCCACAGGTGATTGACAGTTTATATCTACCCGGGAACGGCGAGAACAGACATTGGTAACTAACGGAAGAACGTTAAGAAAAAGCTGACATCGGCAGCGTTGACCCGACGAATGCTAAGAATAAAAGTCAGGGCCCCAGCAGAAATCGAACTCCAGAATTCTGCATGGCAATCAGGTATTCCAGCACAGAGCCACACCACGTCTCGGAACTGCTTTTCAAATAGACTCTAATGTTCGTGAAACGGCAATTGTGGTTGCAGTGCTGGCTATCAAATTTTATAAATATCACATATGTACTCCGATGATGCAGCCGTCACGTCGTGTTAACGTCAATTGTAGTTAAGCGCCACCTTGGAAGTTGATTGATGTAGCAGTGTCCAGGTCTACCATCCTCGCGAGCACAAGCGCTACATATCAGCTTACCGCTTCTGGTATTGCTAATACCCATGTTGCTGTTGGCATCGCTACGCAAGTGTAAACAACTGGTTATATGAAACATATACGACTGTTCAACATGTCTGTGCGTACAACATTTGTACATATCTTTAGCGTCATTTCTTAACGTTTCGCTCAATAAAAAAAATTACAAAAGAGAGTCACCTTCCCTCCGCATTTTTTCGCATACCATCGATTCCCAAGGTATGTGGGATCTGCCGAATTTTTTTCTTTGCGATCTGATCGTGTGTATTTTTTCGACGTCATTCCAGTGACGGAAATACTACACTGAAGTATTGGTGGACCCCGGCATAAAACACTTTCGTGTTAAAAGAAGATGGCTTTCGCCTTCGATTCGTCTTTGGTGAATACATAAGGGACCCTGTAAGGTTTTAGGGGCGAAGCTCCTTAGGACCTAGCCTTGTCTTCCATTGTGGTCACGGTATAGAACCGTTGATATAGTCGAAACATGCGAGACACAAAAAAAAAAGGTTTTACAATAGACTTCAACGTAGACATAGGCTAATTATAAGGTAAGAGATCGCTGTTCCCGGCGAAAATAACCTATCGAAAAGAGTATTGATGAGTCGATCTGTACTAAAATGTGCCTAGATGTTGAGGCTTCTCAAGGAAACCTGCAACACAAAGGCACACGTCGAACACTAAATGTCCCAACAAATTACCCATAATGAAAATGGTATCTTGCCACCGGTAAGATATGGCGGGTTCTTGGATTCACTTTCGAGGCATATCCTCCGCTCCAGCAATTTTATCTAAATCCTCCTTGAATTGCCTAGACGACTGGAAGGCGAAATAAATTTACATTTCTATATACACTTTATGTCACTCAAGTTTACATTATATGTGGGGCAACGCTCGGGGTAACGTACGCTAACTCACCGATACAATACCCACAGCTTCGCCCACTCGTCATGATTCACTTCATGGAGATGCGTGATTTTTTCACGTTCAGCGCAGCATGTTCAGCGCTTGTCTGCAACACTAAAATTGCCAGTTATGACAAACGGTGTGTCTTCCTGTTGTTTAAGCACGCAAAATGTCGAATTTACGAATTCATGTGATGTTTCGGGTGAGTTGTGTTCGTCACACACTCATACCCTCCTTTGCCAATTTCGGTATATAGACCTCCAGAGCGCCCAGACGTAGGTGGTTGGAAACGGTCAAAGTGGCCTTGGCTCCCAAAGAAATGCTTTGCATTTAAAATCGGAAGTGGTCCACCGTATGCATGACGTACAAGACTACATGTATATACTAAAAGACCCGGAACACGCCTTCTCATCACACGATTCAAAACGCTGGGTCTGGCAAAGATACACATGTTTGCGTTTCTGCTTATGCTCTGTATCAATCAGCATATCAACGTAACTTTAAAAAAATCACACAGGGCCATATATGGCGTGCTGCAGGTTCAATTTCACTTATAACCTTGTATCATTAAGAAGCCCTGAGGACACACAGGGGCCCTTCAGGATTGAAGAAAAGTAGGCGTATAGAAAGGAAAGGCGTAATACGTTCTATTAAAACTCGGTTTTCTTTCGTTTTCCCCACGTTAGACATAAAGAAGTGGGGCGGTCGCTCCGGCAGGCGCGACGAGCACGACTATAAATCGGAAGCCGCCGTTGGCGGTCGACCACGCAGCAGAGTGACTTTCGGGGTACAGCAATCGACGATGACCTCTGTGGTGGGATTCAGCCGTGTTTCGGGTGCATGCCGGTCTGGAACAATTTGGTCGTCGGCATGTTACGGTCCGTCGTTTGGAAGCAAGTCTACGCCGATAGGCTTCGCCGCCGAGAAAGATGTCGAAGGCTTCGACCGGTCACAGCGCACTCCAGAAGGGCAGGCCACTAGGTGGAAAGAGTGCCACGGGAGCCGCCTCTGTTTCACCCTGGCCGCAGGTACCACTGACGTCGTTGTCGGTGGCCTCAGTGCCCGGCTGCTGATCATGCTGCTGGGATGCAGGCAATATTCCCATCCTGGCCATACCGCCCGGCAGGTACAGGCCGCTGATGAACGTCCCAGTCGCCTGGAAGGGCATGCTGGACGAATCAACGCCGTCGGTGTCACGACCTGTCTCGAATGGTAACGGCAGATCGGGACTCCTCGTTTGGCTTACACTCGCTCCCCTACCGGTTCTGGATGCTCCTTCGGTCGAAGCCATCGGTGACGCAGCGCGCTCGGATTTTATCCCCACCTCTTCAGTAGCTTTGGCTCAAACCTGCCTGATGAAAGCCACGGAGGACACAAGCGGTGGGCGCTGCTCCCTCGAGCATCCTGCGTGGACAGCGTTGCTGTCCTGAACACGGTAGAAGACGTGGTTGGAGAAATGCCTGGTTCGAAATGCGCCGTTGGTGCTTCGGATGTCTTGGTTTCGCTACTGCACGTAACACTTGACAAGTTCTTCGACGAGGGCGACAAGAGAAGTGCCGAGCGCTTCGTTTCAATATTCGCGGAATCTTGTTCAGAAACAACGCGTTCTGCAGTATCACTCATTTTGGACATTCGTTCCTGTGCTGCGCAGAGACCGTGTTCTAGTTCACTGCCAGGTAGTGCCATAGTCAGGGCAGGTGTCGCGTCTGTGGATTGGATGCCCCCATCCTGCTGGTTATCCTTGGTCTTTCGAGGCAGCACCACTGGTGGCACGATGGCTACCACCTGCTTTTGCGATGCCTGCCGCGAACGACTTCGCCCTGTTGCGGAGGTCCCTCGGCAACCCGACGCGTTCAGCTGCCCGTCGTCCGAGAATGCCTTCGACGTGGCTGCGCCTGAGACATCACGACCGACGGCGACTGTAGGAGTGTCTGCAGCTGTCCTAGAGAAGGCGTGTCTGTCGGCTTGGTCTGCGATGGCGTCGCAATGTCCGCTAGCCGACGGCGTAGGTACCCACGTAGCGACGCCCGACCAGGAGCGAGACCAGCAGTACGAAGGAGGCGCTCCCTGGAATGAGTGACATCAACTCATCCCGCCCTTCCGCCTTGTCGGTCGTCTCTGTGGCCGTCGGTATAGAGCTGGACGTGCAAGCCTTGGCATCGTTTGCTCCGCCATCGATACCACCACAGAAGGGCGAGACAGCGCTGGCCGCAGACAAAGTCGTTTCATTCAGTCGACTCTTCCCGCCTGAGCGGCTGCCACCCACATCAGGTGAAATGGCAGCGTGAAAATCGGACCGTGCCTTTGCCACGTGCTTCATCATGGCAAACGGGCTTCGAGGCAGCGGAGGCTCGGAGCGGACGCGACTCGGTGCCCCGCGTTCCTCGGACACAGCGCAGCCTTCGGGGATGTGAAGACGTGGGGACAACTGCGATAGGAACAGGTACAACGGGCTCTTCTTTAAGTGACTTGTGGAAGCAGAAAGTTAATGCAGTGTTTATGTGGTATAGGTGCAAAGCTATCCACACAATGCAAGCATTTAGTGTTTGGGCTGCTTTTGACGCACCATCGAAAGACTGAATGACTGCAATGCATAGATATCTTTTAAAACTTAGGTGAAATGCTGACGATGTTTTCAAGCCTCCTAGGATGTCTATATACTATTTAGCACTGACGCGGGGCTCTGGAATTAAGGTGAATGTGCCGTATTCGCAAAATGAATGACAGGCACAATCTCTGCTGGGTAGTGAAAACTCATTTGTATCTCAGCATCCTGCGGCATACTAAAAAAATGCACAAAGCCCGGCATCGGCGGGTTGCAATAGCTTTAAACCGTGAAAGCAAGGAAGCGGCCAGTCATGTTTTAGTCGCTTTGACCTTTAGTAAAATGTTACCTTACATCAACATGTGCACATTACAAAATGTACAGTGCACACTGCGCCTGGGCTGCCTTATTGCGCGTGCGCAACGACAGCTTGGACATTAAGAGTGACTGGAGTGTTTAGCTGTATACATTAATGTGCAATGAGCAACTGTGACATGCGCAGACATTGTGCTTACCCGCTTCATTGAATGGGAACCGCGAACTATCCCTGTGCTTGCCTCCGCTTGCTGGGCCTCGCCATCCGGTGCCACAGGCGTGTCCTTCCGCTTCGCCGAAGCAGAGTGGAGTGCCTCTCCCTCGCCAAAGAAGGGCCCCTTGGTGCGCAGGGGCAGCGGTGGTGCCTGCATCTCGACACTGTGCAGCACTTCTGCAATTACCTGTGAAGAAGCGGTCACTTGAGAGTAGACACATCCGATTCAGGCTATTAACCTGCAAACCATTTCTCTAGCTCACATATCGGGAAAAAATTTAACCCTGTAGAAATTTACGCAACCAGTTCCACTGAAACTCATATATGTTCCTGAAGTTATACTGCTGAGAATGCGACTCCCGCAAGCACGTGTTTTCACTTCGCACAGAAAGTGCTTCTGCACAATAACCAAGTATATACCTAGGCAGGTAAACTTGCAAGCTAGCACGCTATGCACGTATTCTACATATCGTCCACGCCGGAACAACACTTTACTATATCAGGCTGTCACCGTAGAAATTACAGCCTTTAAAGGTGATTACATAAAATGAACTACGAATGTATTAATCATAAAAGCCATTAGTCATTTCCATGTTCTGTAGAAGTATATGTTGAAAGACCTGTCGCCTGACAGTGCTAAAAGACCTGCGGTGTTTAGAGGAAAATTCAAAACTTTCTACCAACTGATGTTTATTACGCCCGGGTGTTTCTTTCGAAATTGCACTGTGGCTGTGGAAGAACCGCATGTGAAAAGCAGCCTTAAGGGGCTGTTTTCACATGCAAACTGATAGTTTGCAGTGCGTAAAAAATTACTGTATTGTTAGTTGGTTTGATATTTGCTTTTATATTATAGCGGCTGAATTTATTACATGAGTAGTGACACTGCTATAGCCTGCGGCTCTAGGGAGGCAAATGCCTTAGTAAGGAGGATTACGCGCTCCTTTTGCCTTGAATTTCGTTTAATCATTGTATTCGTTTTGTTAAAAATAAATGGTAAACATAAAGGATTTGACAAATCGGTTGTCACGTCTTTCAACCGAGCTGCAAGTGTGGGTGCTGTATTATCGTCTGCGTACAGTACCGCCTTTGGATTCCATAACGCTTGTGAACACCGTTTATATAATGCCTTCTGCGTCTGCAGTGTTGGTGAGACAACGTTTATACAACGCCTTTGGCTTCGACAGCGCATTTGGAACACCGTTTATTTAATGCCTTTGGCTTCTATAACTCCTGTGGAACACCGTCGAGGCCTGACAGACCGGGAGCCTCTGTCAGGCATGGGCGCCTTTTGCTACTGCACTATTTCTGTAGAGACACAGACTAAATAGTCTTTCTTCTTCTCTGCCTTTATTAAAGAGAGATGGAGGCCTAGAACCGAACCCTGAGCTACTTCGCAGTTGATGTTACTGTAGGATTAACTCAATGTGACCAATGATTCCATCATCATCATGAGCCTGACTACGCCCACTGCAGGGCAAAGGCCTTTCCTCTGTTCCGCCAATCAACCCGGTCCTGTGCTTTCTGCTGCTACGTTATACGTGCAAACTTCTTAATCTCATCTGCCGACCTAATTGTTTCAGAAAAAGTGTTCCACAGCAGGTGGCGCTTGTCCGAATATACCTGCAGTTGGCTCGAGGTGGTCCTGCGGAAGCGGATTGACCTCCTCTGAGGCGCCGGGCCGGAAGGTGAGTGCAGCCGGTGGCACCAGGCGGCTGTTGGCGGTGCGAGCGCGGTGCAGCTCCGCCAAAAAACTCAAGCGGCGAGGCTCCGAGTCAGGCCGGGACGACGCTTTCGCGTCAGCAGTGTCGTCGTTCGAGGACGAAGGCGTGGCTACAGGCGGTCCGAGTTCAGACGACACGCACTCCTCGCTGGCACGCTGATGACCAGATGAATGAGGAAATGCACACAATTTCACAACGAGCAGCTTGCGCGACCACTGAATACGTTCCGAATTGAGGGAAATCAGGTGTCAGTGGCTCCAGCAACGCTCCGCTGAGAAGCCTGGCGATCGCTTAGAACCAGGATTTACACGATTGTAAGTCAGCTCAAATATAAGCCGACGCCTCCCGCCCACACACACACACACACACCCTTAATAGCACGGCAACTAAAAAATAAATAAATAAAAACGCGTGAAAGCGCATTTAATAACGGCAAATTTATTTTGCGTAGTTCGCTGGACTGAATACACGTTCACTGACTCCATAGTTAGAGTCAGCCCCCGTCCTATCACGCCCTACTCTGTCCTGTCCTCGTAAAAAGTGGCGCAGGAATATTTAATGTAATTTGAAGTAGGAATTTATCCCCAACTAGCCCCACAACGTGCTCTGTAATATAAAAAGCAAACACGCGAATTATGGTGTGCAGAGGTGGCTTTGCGGCAGTGCTTTACAGCTATGCGGGGAAGCTAGCTTCGCGGCATTCCGCAGGGATCACTAAAAAAATATTTCCACGAATCGTTGCCGAGAGTGCGAGTTATACGCGAGAAGATATGGTATATGTTACAGATAGAGCCGGAACGCTAACGTAATGTCGTAACCATGTCGCAGGGTCCCTGATTTCTCGTTTGTGGCGCCGTAACTGGTGCTAATAGTTTGTTTCGATTGAAGGTCAACCCCTCCCCCCCCCCCCCCCTCTTCAGATTTCAGATTTAGTTAAAATGGGATCGACTTACAATCGTGTATATGCGGTACCTTGGATTTAATATTTGGGCGAGCAGGAGAGCGATTTCTTCTGTAGTTGGCTGCATGAACGGCGTCTGATTCTTGAAGGTGTGGGGCTCAAGTGTGTGCGAGCTTCATCCGCATCAGATGCACATAGTGGCCGTGCTCACGAGCACTTGCAAAGCACACCATTTGCAAAACGAGTGCATTTGATCAAAGGTACAGCGCAGGATAGAATTAATGGCAAAGACTACCCGAGTGAAGCTTTTAACGCTGCATTTAACAGCACTATGTTAAATAAATACAGCGTTAATTCTGTATTTGACAGAATCAAATGACAGGTAGCGACCTCTCAGTCCTTTCTGCTTTTTTTTGTGTGTGTGACTGCGTACAGGAATACATCTTTACATTTTATGCATCCGTCGCAGCCGCGTGGCTCCAGCATCAGTCACAGCAGTAACCATAAAGACATTCCCAAGTAATCGGCAAGGGCTGACAACAAGAGGGGCTGTGGGAACCAACCACCTAAACAACCACCCAGTTTCACTTCAGCAATTACCGCATGTAGTCGGAGCGTATTTCACAGGCAGGGCAGATTTGCGCGAGCACGCGTCGTATTTTCCGAAAAAAATTTGTTAGCAAGCGCCGCGTACGGCAAGCCTTGGAAGACTACCACTGTATAGACTGCAACACAAAGGACAAAAGAGATAATCAGTATGCTACAGATAATCAGTATGCTACATTGATTGCCTTCATGAAGACGTAAGGTTTAACACATTTAGATTGTAGTGTAGATTGAACGGATAAGAACGTAACACCGCATCCACAGTTTTAAAATTGAGTCGCCCACCAGCTGAGGAGGCCGAAATAGTGGCTCTGTGAGCTGTGGCCGCTATATGCATTGTAAACAATAAGCGGGCAAAAGTCGATCAGAAAGCGCGCAATGGTGGACTCTGTCACATGACGAAATATGACAGCGCCCATCGGTATGATGCTGTGGTAGGAGGTTATACATTCAGTGCATTTTTTAACAGCGAAGCTATTTAAGCTCGCCATAACTTGATCTCGCTATCAGAAAAGAAAAAAATTGGCAGATCCCACGTATCTTGGGAATCGTTGTTATGCGAAGCATGCAGAGGAAAGGTGACTGTGTTGTAATCTTTTTTTATTGAGCGAAACGTCACGAAATGACGCTAAAGATATGTACACATGTCGTACGCGCAGGCATGTGTTGAACAGTCGCATATGTTTTATATAACCAGTTCTCTATAGTTAACGATGCCAACATCAGCATGGATATTACCAACAACAGAAGCGGTAAGCTGATATGTAGCGCTTGTGCTTGCGAGGATGGTAGCACTGGCTAGTGCAACGTAGACCAACTTCAGAGGATGGCGCTTAACTGTAGAAATGACGTTAACCCGACGTGACGCCTGCATCATAGGAGTACATATGTAATGTTTATAAAATTAGATAGGCAGCAGTGCAACCACGATTGACGTTCCATCAACATTACGCCTGCATAGGGTCATTTCCCAAGCGGTTTCGAGACCTGGCGTGTCTCTGTGGTAGAATACTTGATTGCCACGCAGAATACTTGGGTTCGAATCCTGCTCTGATACCAGCTTTCATTCTTTACGTTAGTCGGATCAATGCTGCCGACATTGATTTTTCTTAACGCTCTCGCATTTAAATTACCAATGTCCGTTGTCGCCGTTCCTGGGTAGCTATAAAACCTGCGGTGCATACCCGCATACAGCGGCCCGTAGTATACGGGTATATGCCACACGTCTGTGGAGGAAATGGTTTGACGTCGCATGCGAGGGGATTGTCACGTTATTCATGTCATGATCAGCCAAACATATTCGTCAAACCCTCTTACCCTCCCATACTAACTTTGGTCTACCCCTGGGCGATCCCCAGAGCACCCAGACGTAGGCGTGTAGATTAGATAGATAGATAGATAGATAGATAGATAGATAGATAGATAGATAGATAGATAGATAGATAGATAGATAGATAGAAACGCTCAAAGTGTCTGCAGCACGCAAAGAAATGCTTTGAATTTAAAATCACGGGTGCGCGCCCCTGTGCGGCCTACGAGGAAACTATCATCATCATAAAAGCGGGTATGTTCCGCAGAAATGGGGTAAATCCCACTACTCACCACTGGTCCACTAGAAATGAAGAAGGCAACAGTTAGCCCAAAAAATGTGTTCGAAGTGACGGCTGCGAGCCGAAGACCCCGAGTACGTACAACGAGTGAATACTAGGGAACGGGGAAGCCAACGGCGGCTGCAGGAAGACCCCCGAAACGATGGAAGGCCTACTCCAACGAAGACGCGCCAGTATATCTATGAGAAGTGCGAACGCTTGGTTTCAGCGCAAGTTTCTGTCTATGGAGTTGGGACATCCGTGTCGTCCCTGCGACTGTCTGTGGTTTAACTCGAACTTCTCTGCGTAAGACTGGACGTACATGCAACCTAGCATCATCTAGCTAAAGCCTAGCAACGACCTAGAGCAAACCTAGAAACACCCTGCACCACTTAGCTAAGGCCTAGAAACAACCTAGAAGCAACCAGACTAGACTTCAGAATCGCCCAGTTTCGCTGTCTGAAGCTCTGCGCGGCTTAGTGCAAGCTTCGCCAAATTTTTGTCTTTCGTATACACGTTCATTAGCTCCACAGACGAGCCTGCTCAGAATCATTCTTTAAGTGCGCAGAAGGTCGCCCTGCTCCGCACTTCCTGAAGGGAGTGCGAAGCTGGGCGGCCTTCTTTTTATGCTTGTCATGGCAACACCTTCAACAAATCTGGTGTTTTACTCATCAGAGCCGTTGTGTGTTCATGAGGTATGCCGGGCGCCTACATACCAATTAGGACCAACTGTGGTTCTTGAACGTGGCTATATGCCAGTGTTCTTGCTCTTCGTTTTGATCACGGCGCAGTTGGTTTTTTTTTTCTGCTTATGGTTCTACTAAACATTATCAGTGACGAACCAAGCAGTTTGCACAATAAGATGCTTTGGTAAATCTTACGGAGGAATGTCGCTTTCAAGAGGTGGTTAAGGCATTACAATTAACAGGGCTTCTTCAGCGAGAGGGGCAGCTAGGTTACCTTACCGCACCATGGCCCCGGAATCTTGCTTTCTCGTCTGTGTCGGCTGCCACTAAAGCTCATTTACAATTTCTTGCAGTAGACTGCCGCCCTTGCGCCATCGCAACTTCTGTTTATAGCATATCCGAAATTACTGGTGCCTTTAAATACATGGGAAGTACCTGTCAGTCAATGCCCATTCTCACTGCCGCCTCGATGCGCGCGTCCCCTTGTTCCGCTACATATACCCGCTGAACATTGTCTCACCTTTCCAGCGGAGTCATCAAGCGCTGGCAACTCCGGCATTGCAACTGCCACGTTGGCGGGCTCGACCGCAGAAAACCGCATAGGCACGACCTGCATCGGTGCCATTTCGGCGGTACGCTCCGTCTGCTTGGCAGAACCTGCTTCTTCCAGGCACCCTGGTACGTCGTTCGCTGTCGCCGTGCGCAAAGCCGGTCGCGTGGGGCGCAGTTGGCTAGTAGAAAGTGCTCCCGCTAGAAGCGAGGCCGGCGTGGCCTGAGCGCTCCTCTTCATGACGACAGAATACTCGCGTTTCAGCGTGCGCTCGGCGC
Organism: Rhipicephalus appendiculatus; assembly: GCA_030522465.1. Classification (NCBI taxonomy): domain Eukaryota; kingdom Metazoa; phylum Arthropoda; class Arachnida; order Ixodida; family Ixodidae; genus Rhipicephalus; species Rhipicephalus appendiculatus. The sequence goes on along the minus strand of JALIZH010018363.1, from coordinate 23,462 downwards.
GGTGGTGGCTGCTGTCCAGCTGGGTGACCTGCGTGACGTACGCATCAACGGGCCACCATGTTTTTCAGACTGTCGAACAAGAAAATAAAAACTGTCACTATTTTTTTAAATGCGAAGCATTTCTTAGCGAACTTCGGCGACTTTTAGCCTATCTAACTATCTATCTAGCCGCCTACGACTTCTTGCTCCCCTGGTCGTATCGTTACTGGGATTTATACCAAAATTGGTATGGCATAACATCACTGTATGGCAAACATGAATGACTGGTCATATCATGAAAATCATGAATAATATGTCATGAAAAGTATGATTTACATGCCATGTCCCTAGTGCTCCTGAGGCCGTTTTCTTAACTTGATATATCCAAAAAATTGGTACGATGAGACATTTCTGCATGGCCAACATAAATCACAGGTGGCAAGATAAAAATCATGACCTGCATGTCATGTACAACATGATTTACATGACACGCTGATGGCGCGCTGACGGCCGTTTCGCTAGCTTGTTATACACCAAATTTGGTATTGCTTGACGTGACTGTATGACGAACATAAATACCAAGTGGTCATATGGAAATCATGAGATGTCATGTGCAACATGACTTCCACGGCACGCTCATGTTACGCTCGCGGCCGTTTCGCTAGTTTTATATACACCAAATTTGGTATTGAGTGACGTGACTGTATGACGAGCATAAATGACAAGTGGTAATATGGAAATCATGATATGTCATGTGCAACATGACTTGCATGCTACGCTCATGGTACTCCCGTGGCCGCTTCGATAGCTTGATATACACCAAAAATGGTATCGAGCGACGTCATTGTATGACGAGCATAAATGACAAGTGGTAATATGGAAATCATGACATGTCATGTGCAACATGACTTGCATGCCACGCTGATGACACTCTCGGGACCGTTTCGCTAGCTTGATATATACACCAAATTTGGTATTGAGTGACATGACTGTATGGCGAGCATAAATAACAAGTGGTAATATGGAAATCATGACATGTCATGTGCAACATGACTTGCATGCCACGCTCATAGTACTTCCGTGGCCGTTTCGCGAGCTTGATATACACAAAATTTTTAAGGCGAAAGCCTTCAAGCCCTGGCACGTTGCCAGGTGGACGCCGGGGCGCGCAAACGGACGCCGGTCGCGTTGGGCTCTACTGCGCTCGCACTTGGCTTGCGTAGCGTCGCTGATCCCAGCGTTTCTAATCATGCAAGGAGGGAGACGCGCCCATCAGGTTTCATTCTGACCAACCCAGCCTCAGAGGGCACAGGCGTTCGAAGAACACACTTTGGAATTGACAAAGTGTCGGTCAATTTAAACGCTGGAACGCGGATGGCGTCTGCACGATGCGCAAAGCGCGAGAATACGAACGCATGCGAAACGGAGGCAGATTGGTCTGGCGTCTCGCTGTGATTCGAGGTAAAAAAATAGGCGAACTTAATTGGCAAGTGGTAACATGAAAATCTTGGCATGCATATCATCCACAACGCCATTTATATGTCATGCTCATGGTGCGCTTGCATCCAGTTCGCTAGCTTGATATACACCAAATTTTGTATTGCGCGACGTGACTATGAAGAACACAAGTGACAGGTCGTAACATGTAAATAATGATATGCATATTATGTACATCATAATTTGCTCCTTGCTGGCTGCTTCGCATTACATCGATTCCCACAGCGCGTGAGATCTGCCGGTTTTTTTCTTCGTGTCGTCCATTTGAGATGACGCATTTCTTTTCTTTATTGGCATTGCACACCGTTTCACTCTAATTTTTGTCTGACGCGTAAACGAGCTGGAACCATTAATGAACAAATTGAGGCGTAGGAAGAGTAGCAGGGATTATACATTGTTGATTTGCAGCATCGTTTTTATAGTTGAAGACGCCGGTTAATTAGTGCCCAATTAACCCTGCTACTACATTTCCTCGTACTTGTCAAGTTCTCTGCAATAGTTTCGACGATGAACAATTTCACAAATAACTGCATTTCTAAGTGTCCTGTCACGTAACGTCAACGCTGTTCGAGATATAAAAAATTCGTGGCATGGCAGTAAGAACACGTTGTCGTTTATCCACTATGCTCGTGAGCATAGTGAGAAGATGAATGTACGTTCTTCTGTTGACGTCCAGCAGTCTGCAGGCCAAAGGCGATACCAGTCCCGTGATGCTGCATCACGTATCACAACGGAAGACGCTGATTTCTTCGCTGGTAGGCACTACAGTACAACCATTAAAGGGGCCCTGCAACACTTTTCCAAGTAGCCGTGGAATGGATTCACGATAGGAGCTTATTGACTCACGAATTCACCGCCGCAGAAATTTTTAGAATCCGTCCAGTGCGAGCGTAGTTACAAAGATTAGTCGCACGCTGCAATTGCATTCTCTCTTCTCTCGTCCTGACGAAAGCGCTGGAAGCTAAGCAGGGAGGGATGGCACGGGGAAGAAAATACGTCACGCATGCCTCGTGGCCTTGAGTACTTTTAAAGATGATAGTCTTTCTTGGGATACTTCAACGCAAAAATTTTGGTCTGTCTATCTGTCTGTTTGTCACCCGATTCAGCTAGCCACTCGACCAAAGTTTAACCTATTTCTGAACGCCCAGCCATCTTGAACTGGTGTTTGCGTTCATACTTGTGAACATATTCGATCAAAAAGCAAATACTACGCATTCCTGAGGCGCAACACTAATATGTAAGTGTCAGGACGTGTGTTCTTTTATTAGAACATACACAGATACGTAATTCTAAAGACCCTAGTGTTTTTTAGGCTGTGCTGAAAATGCGACGCTGCGCACGAACTGCGATGCTTTGCACGAAAAAGCCCTGTGCTGACGATAAAATTGCTGCCGCTGGCAGTGGCCCTTGGTTCAGCACAAGCTCATGTTTTTCGATGGCGTCCATATCTCGAGCAGCGCCTCCTCTATTTTATCAATGCTAGCCAGATGCGGCCAATTCAACGTAGAGTAGGCGCTGTCTGAGGCAAGGCAAAACATAGTAGTACGGCCGGCACAAGACTATAGTCTTTCGACAACATTTGCAGCGAAGCACGCAGATACGCGGCCAACTTTTTCTCTTATTTTTTTCTTCGAATGCGCGGCTTTTCAGTGCGATCGCTCGCGCACGCGTTATGCACGCGTGGACAAGTCGTGGCCTCCCGCGGTGGCCCCAGTGACGGCCGCGCGCGCCATGCTCAAATCAGCCAATGGCCGATACTTGGCCTGGGACGTAGTGATTTTTGAGCCCGTAACGTCATTTGTCGAGTGAAGAGAAAGCGATTTGCAGCTGACTTTGAGAATTTATTGTAATTTCCAGGCCGCGTGCTGCGCTATAATATTTGGCTCGCGTGTTCTCGGGAGCCTCGACTACCTATCGGCAGCGTTTTCGGACCATGCTCTAAAAGTGTTGCAGGACCCCTTTAATTGAAAGTTGTGTTTTGTTCGCACTGCGCTAACAGAGAGTGGCAACAATACCTACATGGTTGTATAAATGATCTGAAGAAGGCTGTATACTGTAGACTTTAACAGAACAATTGTGTTTCGTGGTTAGTGTTTATGCGCGTCACTTCTCACAGTTTTCGTCATCAATATTCAGCACTATTTTCTCTAGTCTTTTCTCCCCCCGTGCACAGCAGCAGGCCAGAAGCACGACCTCCTCTATTATACAGGAGGTCGTGACCAGAACGCACTGCTAAGACAGGCCAACGGCTTTGCCTTCCTGTTGTGCTTTCTGTTTCTCTTGTGACGCCAACTCACCTTGAGGCTTGTGAGTATCTCGGCCAGGTTTTCGATGTCCGTGGAGGATGACGTGCTCTCTTCCTCTCGCACCTCTCCGGCACGGCCGTCTGGTGACGCAATGCCTGCGCCTGTACAAGGGCACGCCGTTGAACTGTGATTTTCTACTGCGAAACAAGCGGCATACCACGTCGCTATCTGCATTGCCCTGTTTCATAAAGGGAAAATATGTATTAATGCAGACTTATTGGTACATACTGAAATTTGAAAACCGTGCTCGGACGGGACACAAAAAATGCCCTCACCTCCCCGAAGGGAATCCTGAGGAAATGCGAATGCATTTCTTGCGCCGAGAGTACACGGCGTAGTAATTTTAATGGCGTAAATTCGCCTTCACCGACTTCAGCCATCGCCTTGAGAGGCGCCCAGCCAGCGAACGGTCGAGAGTGAGGCGCGAGCGGACGGGAGAGTGGGGCGCAGGGAGGAGAGAGCGAACGGCGATAGAAGGAGCGGCGAAGCACTGCACCTACCCTCTCCTACACTCTCTCGCACCACATGCTCCGGTTGCTAGGGGCGAGGATAAGCGCGCGAGCCCGCAGCTGTTGCTATGGGAGAGGGCGTGAGAGCGGAGAGATAACACCTGCCGGCGCGCGGACACCGCCGCGGACAACGCCGCCTGACATAGCCCGACTAAGAAATGCATCATCATCATCATCAGCCTGTCTACGCCCACTGCAGGGCAAAGGCCTCTCCCATGTTTCGCCAATCAACCCGGTCCTGTGCTTTCTGCTGCCACGTTATACCTGCAAACTTCTTAATCTCATCTACCCACCTAATTTTCTGTCTCCCCCCTCACGCGTTTGCCATCTCTTGGAATCCAGTCAGTTACCCTTAATGACCAGCGGTTATCCTGTCGACGTGCTACGTGCCCGGCCCATATCCATTTCTTCTTCTTGATTTCAACTATGATATCCTTAACCCCCCGTTTGTTCCCTGACCCACTCTGCTCTCTTCCTGTCTCTTAAGGTTACACCTATCATTTTCCTTTCCATCGCTCGCTGCGTCGTCCTCAGTTTAAGTTGAACCCTCTTTGTAAGTCTCCAGGTTTCTGCTCCATAGGTAAGTACCGGTAAGATGCAGCTGTTATATACCTTCCTCTTGAGGGATAGTGGTAGACTACCATTCATGATTTGATAATGCTTGCCGAATGAGCCCCATCCCATCCTTATTCTTCTAGTTATTTCACTCTCATGGTTCGGCTCCGCGGTTACTACCTGTCCTAAGTAGACGTACTCCTTTACAACTTCCAGTGTCTCGCCACCTATCGCAAAGCGCTGTTCTCTGCCAAGATTGTTCCACATTACTTTAGTTTTATGCATATTAATTTTCAGACCTACTCTTCTACTTTCCTTATCCAGTTCAGTAATCATAAGCTGTAATTCGTCTCCCGCGTTACTCATCAATGCAATGTCATCAGCGAATCGCAGGTTACTGAGATACTCTCCATTAACTCTTATCCCTAACTCTTCCCAATCTAGGGCCCTGAAAACCTCCTGTAAACACGCGGTGAATAGCATTGGAGAGATCGTGTCTCCCTGTCGTACGCCCTTCTTTATTGGGATTCTGTCGCTTTCTTTATGGAGGACTATCGTGGCTGTGGATCCGCTGTAGATTTCTTCCATTATGTTTATATAGGCTTCATCGATGCCCTGATTCCGCAGTGCCTTCATGACTGCTGATGTCTCCACCGAATCAAATGCCTTCTCGTAATCTATGAAGGCTATGTATAGGGGTTGGTTGTATTCCGCGCGTTTCTCTATCACCTGATTGATAGTATGAATATGGTCTGTTGTTGAGAAGCCTGTACGAAATCCTGCCTGGTCCTTTGGTTGATTGAACTCTAATGTCGTATTAATTCTGTTAGCAATTACTTTTGTAAATAGCTTGTAGACAACGGACAGTAAGCTGATGGGCCTGTAATTTTTCAGGTCCTTGACGTCCCCTTTCTTATGGATCAAGATGATGTTGGCATTCTTCCAAGAATCTGGTATCCTCCCTGTCGAGAGACACTTCGTATACAGGGTGGCCAGTTTTTCTAACATAATCTCTCCACCGTCTTTCAACAGGTCTGATGTTACCTGATCCTCACCAGCCGCTTTGCCTCTTTGCATTCCCTCTAGGGCTTTCTTTACTTCTCCGGTCAATACTGGTGGGATGTCAGATTCCTCTGGGCTATTATTGCTTCTTACGTTATCATCCTGACTGTCTCGGCTGCTGTACAGATCTCTGTAGAACTCTTCCGCTACCTCAACTATTCTATCCATATTGGTTGTGACCTTGCCTTCCTTGTCCCTTAATGCATACATCTGATTTTTGCATATGCACAGTTTTGTCTTCGTAGCTTTGAGGCTCCCACATGAATAAGAAATGCATTCGCATTTAAAAATTGAAGGAGGAGGAGGAGAAAAACTTTATTTATCCCAAGAGGGAAAGGGGCAGTGGTGGAGGGATCAGAGGAGCCTACCCGGCGTAGGTCTCCGCTACCCTCTTGGCCCAATCCAAGATCTGGTCCTGGACCTCGGGCGCCGAGCTGCACATGGCAGCCTCCCACTGCTCCTTACTATTAATGTTTAGAGAGTTAGGTGGTGGGTTCCGAGTACACCCCCACATGATATGGTCTAGATTAGCTCTTTGTTGGCAGAAAATGCATAAAGGGGAGGGATATATCGCAGGGTGTATAAGATGGCGGAAAGATGGGGTAGGGAACGTTCGGGTCTGTAACTGGCGCCATAGTATTTCGTGGTGGCGAGTAGCTCCACGATGTAAGGGGGGGTACATGGTACGCTGTAGGCGGTAGTGATTCGTTATGTCGTGGAAGGTCAAAAGACGATCTCTAGCGCTGAAGGGCGTCACGTGGTCTAAGGCGTCATCAGAGACCTGCGCTCGGCCCGTCATTCCTCGAGCACAGGCATGAGCCGCCTCATTGCCACTCAACCCCGCATGCGCGGGCGTCCATATGATGGCAATGTCTTGCGTGGGAGGATGTTTATGAAGAATTGAAAGGGCAGTTTGTGAGATGCGACCTGCACTGAAGTTACGTATGGCAGTTTTGGAATCACTAACAATCATAGTGATATCGGGAATGGATAGACCTAATGCGATGGCAGCCTCCTCTGCCTCCTCCGAGGAGTTGGCAGTGACGGATGCCGTTGTTAGCACCTTGCCGTTGGAATCGACAGCAGAAAGGGCATAGGATGAGGAAGATGGGTATTCTGCCGCATCGACATAGAGCACGTCTTTGGCTCCTTGCAATTTTTTCTGAAGAGCTTTTGCTCTTTGTATTCGACGTTTGGTATGATAAGTGGGGTGCATGTTTTTAGGAAGGGGTGGTATGAGTAACAGATTGTGTATGTGGTGGGGAATGTTATATTTAGCATTGGTGATTGAGGTAAAGTTAATGCGGGTAGACGATAAAATGTGACGGCCTGCGCTAGTGGTCGCGAGCCTAGCGTATTGAGCTGGACACTTTGTACATTCTAAAGTGTGTTCGGCGAAAGCGTGTGGCCGTTCCACTGACTATGCCATGTCTTTTTTCTTTTACACTCTCAGTGGGATAACAAACAAAGCGAATGTGTGCGTGTTTTCTTTTTTTAATTTTTTACCGCGAGTCGCCGCGAGACGCCAGACTAATATTCCTCCGTTCGCATGCGTTAGTATTTTCTCGCGCTTTGTGCATCGTGCAAACGCCATCGCGTTCCTGCGCTTAAATTGACGGGCCCTTCGTAAATTCGAAAGTGTATTGAATTGAACGCCTGTGTCCGTGAACGCCTGTGTCCATTGAGACGGCGTCGGTCAGAATGATTGCAAACGCTAGGCACAGCGAAGCTACGCAAGCAAAGAGCGAGCGCTGTAGAGTCCGACGCGACCGGCGTCCGTTTACGCATCGCGGCGGCCACCTGGCTCCGTGCCAGAGCTCGGATGGACGGGACGGACGGACATGGACGGACGGACGGACGGACGGACGGACGGACTGACGGACAGACAGACAGACGGACGGATGGACGGACGGACAGACAGAGGGACGGACAGACGGAGGGACGGACAGACAGACGGACGGACGGATGGACGGACGGACGGACAGACAGAGGGACGGACAGACGGACGGATGGACAGACAGACAGATGGATGGACGCACGGACGGACGGACAGACAGAGGGACGGACGGACGGACGGACGGACAGACAGACAGACGGATAGACAGACGGACACCGGACGGAAGTACAGACGGACACCGGACGGACGGACGGACAGACGGACGGACACCGGACGGACAGACGGATGGACGAACGAACACCGGACGGACGGACACTGCACGGACGGACACCGGACGAACGGAGAGATGAACTGACGGACGGACGGACAGACGGACGGACGGACACCGGACGGACAGACACTGGACGGACGGACACCGGACGGACGGACACTGGACGGACGGACACCGGACGGACGGACGGACAGACGGACACCGGACGGACGGACAGACGGACGGACACCGGACGGACGGACGGGCGGACACCAGACGGACGGACGGACGGACAGACGGATGCACGGACGGACACCGGACGGACGGACACCGGACGGACGTGAGCATGAGACATTAAAGGCTTTTGCCTTAAAAGCAATAAGACAGGGCGCTGTCTTGTTGGGTCACGTACAACGTAGTCCCTCCGGTATCATGATTTTAAAATGATTCGCTAAAAGGCGATACACAAGATGAAGGAGTACACAGGACAAGCGCTGTCCTGTGCCCTCTTTCATCTTGTGTTTCGTCTTTTTGCGCTGCATTTTAAACCATGAAGTTCAACCAACTGGCCCAGTTTTGTACGCTGTTGCAGTTCCCTTCGGTAGCTCGAATAAAATACACCATCTCCCGCTAAAGGGAACCATGTGTGGATGCGAAGCAGTGGGGAGATAATTAGCTTGAGCGGGAGGAACGTCGCCGCTCTCATTTCGCGGCAGCGGTCCGGGCGCTCATCGCGGCGCTGCACAGGAGAGAGAATGAGGCGCGCACGCTCCGTCATTTTCATACCGCGGAACTACCATGGCGCCCCCCAGCGGAGTATGCAGCTGTCACACCACCTGTCGTGCCCGCCGTTGCGTAGAGGATTCCTAGAGGAAAGGACGAGGGGATAGTAGGAGAGGAGAGAGAGAGGGGGGAGGGGACGTGCATGCGCTGTGGGGGTGTGGAACGCGGGAGCAGCTCCGTAGATTAGAGGATTCCTAGAGGAGAGAGGGGGGAGAGGACGCGCATGCGCTGTGGGGATGTGGGACGCCGGAGCCGCTCCGTCGAGTAGAGGATTCCTATAGGAGAGAGAGGGAGAGGACGCCGATGCGCTGTGGGGGATGTGGGACGCGGGCGCCGCTCCGTAGAGTAGATGATTCCTAGAGTAGAGGAAGGGGGGTGAGCGTAGGAGAGCATATTGGAAGGGATGCGCTGTGGGACGCGGGGGCCGCTCCGTAGAGTAGAAGATTCCTAGAGGAGAGAAAGGGGGGTGAGCGTAGGAGAGAGAGGGGGGAGGGGACGCGAATGCGCTGTGGTGGTGTGGGACGCGGGAAGGAGGGACGGACTAAGCCCCCCTCCAAACACATGCAAGCAAGATTAAGGAATGGGGTCAACCTGGGCGACAGACACCACCTGCCTAGCCATTGCTAAGCAGCCTCTCTGTGTTCTCGGCCATGACTCAAGGAATGGGGTCAACCTGGGCGACAGACACCACCTGCCTAGCCATTGCTAAGCAGCCTCTCCGTGCTCTCGGCCATGACTCTGGTGACTGTAGTTGTGGTTGACGGCCTTCATATTACTACAGTGTTCTGGTTCGCATAATGGGTGCTTCCCTAATTCATGGAAGTGGCCGGACGCGGGACGCGGGAGGGACGGACTGAGCCCCGAGCATAAGATGCTTCGCATCTAAAAAAAAACTTCCCCATCTCCCGCTAAAGGGAACCATGTGTGGATGCGAAGCAGCGGGGAGATAATCAGCTTGAGCGGGAGGAACGTCGCCGCTCTCATTTCACGGCAGCGGTCCCGGCACTCATCGCGGCGCTGCACAGGAGAAAGAATGAGGCGCGCGCACTCCTTTATTTTCATACCGCGGAACTACCGTGGCGCTCCCAGCGGAGTATGCAGTGGTCACACCACCTGTCGTGCGCGCCGCTCCGTAGAGGATTTCTAGAGGACAGGACGGGGGGAACCGTAGGAGAAGAGAGAGAGGGAGAGGGAACGTGCATGCGCTGTGGGGGGTGTGGGACGCGGGAGCCGCTCTGTAGAGTAGAGGATTCCAAGAGGAGAGAGGGGGGAGGGGGACGCGGGAGCCGCTCCGTAGAGTAGAGGATTCCTAGAGTAGAGAATGGGGGTGAGCGTAGGAGAGGATAGGGGAGGGGACGCGCATGCGCTGTAGGGGGTGTGGGACGCGGGGGGCCCCTCCGTAGAGTAGAGGATTCCTAGAGTAGAGAAAGGGGGGTGCGCGTAGGAGAGAGAGGGGGGAGGAGACGCGCATGCGCTGTGGTGGTGTGGGACGCTGAAGGAGGGACGGACTAAGCCCCCTCCAAACACATGCAAGCGAGATCAAGCAATGGAGTCAACCTGGGCGACAGACACGACCTGCCTAGCCATTGCTAAGCAGCCTCTCTGTGCTCTCGGCCATGACTCTGATGACTGTGATAGTGGTTGACGGCCTTCATATTACTACAGTGTTCTGGTTCGCATAATGGGTGCTTCCCTACTTCATGAAAGTGGCCGGACGCGGGACGCGGGACGCGGGACGGCGGACGCGGGACGCGGGAGGGACGGACAGAGCCCCGAGCATAAGATGCTTCGCATCTAAAAAAAATTACACCATCTCCCGCTAAAGGAAACCATTTGCAGATGTGAAGCAGCGGGCGCTAACGCTTACACTGGCGGCGGCATTGACGCTGGCGCTCATCGCAGCGTTGCGCAGGAGGGAAAACTGGGGAGGCGCAAAGCACGCAGTGATGGAGCGGTGTTTCCTACTGGAACATGCCAATCGCTGCTAATAGGCAATGAGAGACAGAAGACTCCGACTGGACACAGAGACCCGCACTCCGTTTTTAGTTAACGCGCACGCTGCGAATTTTTATTGTTCAACAACGCACAGGAGAAATCTCCCACCGGAACCACCTTGCAGGTCAAGATCCATTGCCATATATACGGGGTGGCCAGTGAACGGTTGTGCAGCGCGAGCAGTCGGTTTTTCAACCAAGAAACTCGCTAGCAGACGCTGCCTGCGTCGGCGTCGCGAGGCGAGAGAGGGGGGAGCGCAGGAGAGGAGAGAGAGGGGGGGGGGACACGCATGCGCAGTGGGGAGTGTGGACGCCGCGGGCAGGGATGCCTAGAGGAGAGAGGGGGGAGCTGAGGAGAGAGAGAGGGGGGGGGGGACGCGCATGCGCAGTGGGAGTGTGGACGCCGTGGGCAGGGATGCATAGAGGAGAGAGGGGGGAGCGTAGGAGGGGAGAGAGGAGGGGAGGCGCATGCGCAGTGAGGGTGTGGTTGTCGCGGGGAGGGATGCCTAGAGGAGAGAGAGGGGGAGAGGAGGTTTTTTATTATTTTTTTAAGTGTTTGCGCATGCGCAGTAAGGGTGGTCACGCGGCACACCACCACCACCACCGGATTCAGCTTCGCCATAAGATGCTTCACATCTAAAAAAGTCTAGACAAAATGAACAGAAATATGCCACTGTTGAGACTTGAAGGTTAGTGCATTTTGCTCGGAATACTAAATTTATGAACATGATGTTCAGGGTGCGCGTATACCTTTGGCTTTTGCTAAGATCTCGCACATGAGAGTGAGACAATGGCGCGGTATTGCTTTAGCGCTAGCAGGGTAACCTATATACTTTTGAATGTCGCAATTCCACAACTGTCTCGTAGAACTTGTCTAGGGAACATTATCCGCGCACCTCCAGCGGCGCAAACGGAGAGACGTCGGCCGCTTGTTTTCATCACTACATGACATCGCTTTAATGCTGGTACATCTAGCCCGAGATAGTGTCTTCAAACTCGTAGCAATGACTTCAAATTAGAAGGAAAATTAAATGTCCGGCAATTGTCAGTTCGAGAGAGATTGTCTCTCTTAATAAACGCGCAAACATAGAAGAAACGTGAACATGCACAAGCGCTATTTGCCATCGTCGTCCTTCGATTACTGTAGTTATATCTTGCATTGGAGAAAATGCTTGGAGTTAAACCTCATTTACGAATGCGATAGTTCGGTCTCGGGCTGCTTCATCGTACAGATGCATGGAGAGAAACAACATTACCGAAATAAAAACTGCGCAGGGTTACCGCGTGTGGAGTTTCTCTTCCAGGGAGCCAATGGCTATTGTGGCTGGACGGGCCTTGTCGACAGTCACACAGTGGCTTCTCGGTGAAGTCCAGTTTGGAGAGTCGCCCCTCTCACGACCAATTATCGAGTGTGTCGATTCCGGACAACAGCTAATGGCAATCTCGAGCCTGTCTTTTAACTATATAGACGATTCATTAGTAGAATAGCAGCGGTTAGTACAACCCAACTGTGTACAAACGTCCCAATGAAAAGGGAACACCGACCCTTAAAGGGACACTAAAGGCAAATGACAATTTACGTCAGAGTAAAAGATCAATGTTTGAGAACGTCTAAAACGTCATTATTATCAACAGCAGTGCTCTACTTATCGAGAAATTAAGATAAATGTACGACAACATACGCGCCACGAGTGGGACATTTTTAAATTATCCCAATGACGTCAAAGGGTACGACTACAATTAACGACTAGTAATCAAACCAGTTACAATAAAAAAAAACCTTCCGTGCATTGTAACACGTAATAAAATACTACTTATCCGTTTCTGTTTGATTCACGAAAAAAATAACCGCTTGGCGTTAGCATGGGGAATGGCGCGAGTGGTTCAAAAGTTCCGTTTTCTCCGAACTGCGCTTCGCTCACGAGGCCGCGTCTCAGCGGTAGTTTCGTTATCGCGTACTGCTGCGTGTGCTTTGCACGCGCACGAAATGTCGCTGTGACGGAAAGTTCGACAAAATGCCGCGTGTATGTGATGTTGCCCGATGCCCGAATGGTGTACACCGCTTGAGCTGAAGCAAAGAAAACGACGTGACTTGCCGCTGGGTGCCTCAAAACTGACTCCTACGCCCGAAGTGGTTGAGTGCCGGCCGTGTCTCTGCGCCACTGTACGAAACAGCCAAAAAATTTGCGTGTGGGCTCGCTGCACTTTCGTGCCGAGTATTACGAGATCAACCGCAACTTGAGCAAGGCTTGCAATGTGCCCTTCCGAGCAGTGCTCTGCTGCTACTAATGTCGGCGGCCGCGCAGTAGAAGCGGACAACATTGGGCAAGGTAACTGCTACGTCATAAGGTCCGTTCAGGCGGGTGATTTGAAGTGCGCTAACGCCGTGCGGCCCACTAAAACGTGATTTTATTTCAAAATAAGCATTTCGTTGGCACGATCAGTACGAGGTTTCTGGACCGCTATTTTCAACAATCAACGTCGACTTAACATTTGCCTTTAGTGACCATTTAAAAACTTTTTTTTCTCAAGCGAAGCCTGTATTGCTAGCCTAGTCACGCCGAAACACCAGTTGCTCCCAGAGTAGATCGCGCGCCAGTAATGTGCTGTAAATAGAGCGCTGTTATCCGGAGATACAGTAGCGCCGCCCGATGAGGACGCCTTTGCCATCGCTGCGGCTAATTTGGTGACTCGTTCGGAGGAAAAGGGAAGGAAATGTGGTTTTTCGTGCGCTCGGCCAGGCTTCTCTCGCCTCAGACCAGTCTCCCAGTTGCGATGGTACATTCGCGCGTCGTGGTTTTTAAGCAATGGCAGCGCGAGCTCGACCGGGAAGGGGCTCGTCGTCGACGTGCAGACCCATTTGAGAGGGCTGCTCAAGCTGAGGCCATACGTCAGCGAAGAGCGGTGGATCCATACCTGAAGGAGCACGATGCCTTCCCGGTTATGCCTTTCTCTTTAATACTTCTCTGCACGTACAAGTTAAAGGAACAGTGGTACACCCAGAACATGCTTCGCTTACCGCCATTTTCTAGACAGCGGAAGGGCTTGTAATTTTTGAGAGCGAAGCTCGAGGTAAAACGCCGGGTGTTCGCATAAAACCCTCCGTGCCCTTTCTTCCCAATAACCAAGCCACAGCTGCGCACCACCTGGGTTTTACCTCGCCTAGCCTCCCATGCGCCGAGGAGGAGCCGCCTCCATGCCACTCCCCCCAAGCGGAGACATTCCGCGCAGCCCCCGCGCCGAGTCTGTCCGGCGTGGCGCGAACCGAGTTCAAGCGACCAAAGGTCCGCGCTTCTACCAGGGTTTCTACAGCCAGGTTTGCAGGTTTTAGATGTGAAGCATCTTATGGCGAAGCTTAATCCGGTGGTGGTAGTGGTGGTGGTGGTGGTGGTGTGCCGCGTGCCCTCCCTTACTGCGCATGCGCAAACCCTTTCAAAAAATAAATAAAAAACCTCCTTTCCCCCTCTCTCTCCTCTAGACATCCCTTCCCACGGCAACCACACCCTCACTGCGCATGCGCCTCCCCTCCTCTCTCCCCTCCTACGCTCCCCCTCTCTCATCTAGGCATCCCTGCCCGCGGCGTCCACACTCCCACTGCGCATGCGCGTCCCCCCCTCTCTCTCCTACGCTTCCCCCCTCTCTCCTCTAGGCATCCCTGCCCGCGGCGTCCACACTCCCACTGCGCATGCGCGTCCCCTCCTCTCTCTCCTCTCCTACGCTCCCCCCCTCTCTCGCCTCGCGACGCGACGCCGACGCAGGCAGCGTCTGCTAGCGAGTTTCTTGGTTGAAAAAACCGACTGCTCGCGCTGCACAACCGTTCACTGGCCACTCCGTATATATGGCAATGGATTTTGATCGCAAGGTGGTGCCGGTGGGAGATTTCTCCTGTGCGTTGTTGAACAATAAAAATTCGCAGCGTGCGCGTTAACTAAAAGTGGACTGCGGGTCTCTGTGTCCAGTCGGAGTATTCTGTCTCTCATTGCCCATTAGCAGCGATTGGCATGTTCCAGTAGGAAACACCGCTCCATCACTGCGTGCTTTGCGCCTCCCCAGTTTTCTCTCCTGCGCAACGCTGCGATGAGCGCCAGCGTCAACGCCGCCGCCAGTGTAAGCGTTAGCGCCCGCTGCTTCACATCTACACATGGTTCCCTTTAGCGGGAGATGGTGTAATTTTTTTCTGGCGCTGGAGTTTGGACATTCTTGCATGCATCTATGACAGGCTGTGTTTCGACCCTACTTTGTCTACGCCAGGAAAAGACCTAGCATCAGCCAAAAGGCCTCGTTAAGCCTTAAAGGCCAACTCCGGCGATTTTTTGACCGTGTCAGGATAATGGTGCTTTTATGTTCCTGAGACCCTCTTGTCACGCGCCCGATAGCTGAAATGCTCAGCAAATTCGAAAATAATTTTTAATAAGCAAAAAGGCGCAATACCGAAACCGAAACCCAACCGAGCGTACTGTCCAAGTATGACGTAGTAGTTTGTTACGAACCGGAAGTCGTGCAAGGCATGCTGGTCCCGCCGGCGCAGAATATCTCCCGCTCCTCCACAGAGAACAGAAAATAAATCGCACACCAAAGCAGCGAAGCGCCGGCCAAACACCGTCAGCTTGTGACCAGCACAATATACGCTGTAGCGGCCAAAGTTAGCGAACCCATCGGCTGCGTCACTTCCGCCGACCGGCAAACCAACACGTCACACACGCAATGTTGCCAATAATTGTGGGAAGCCGGGTGGGAGTTTGCAGACAATCTTTAAAATTCATTTACAAACAATCAGCGCATGTCTCAAGCTTGAAATTTGGCATAAATGACGGAAATGTGCAAAGGAACGTACCCAGCGAATTTCATTGAGATCCATTGACCTCGAAAAACCTCCGGAGTTGGCCTTTAAGCCCCTAAGGTATGCCTAAGGTCGACCAGCTTCGCTGTTTCTTAAGCTTTACACTGCTAATGTAAACGTCCTTGTTTTTTGTACAATGCGTACAACATTCGCTGGCATCGAACGCACGCCCGCATTCCTGTCAAAGACGAGTGTCATTTGGATAGAACGGGTAGCCCGGCCGCCAACCACGAAAACAAACGTGAAAGAAAGTTATCGGCTTGAAACCCATGTGTACGACAAACTAATGCACAAGCCTCGTTATGCTCGAACAGGAAGATAAGCGCGGAATACAAACCATGTCGACCTCTCTGAGCAGCGGTCGGGGACAGGCGCTTCAGCGAAGTCTGCGACGAGGGCTGAACTTTCCACCGGGGCGAAGAGGACCGGAGTCTCGACAGGGTGGTGTGCACGCGCCGTTCCTCGACCATCCTGGCGACGCGCTCTTCCTCGTGGGCCGCCCGTTCCGCTTCGTTCAACGGCAGCGGCGGCGGCGCCCCGTCGCTCAGGGACGCGTCTTCCAGGGCAGTCGCCACGAACAGCTCCACCAGCCGGGCATCTTCGACCTTGAACGTGCATGTAACCTTGGAGTCAGTGGCACGTACACTCTCTCGAAGGCATGAACCAAAGCCGGGTTGTTCCAAAATCGAACACGGGGAAACATTAAAAAAAATAAGTGAAGTTCGCAAATGAGTTTGTAACCTGAAAAATTAGAGGGACAGTTTGGACAGAGTACTTCATGGAAAGTTCCAAAGTCAATGAAAAAATTCAGCGACGATTACAATACGGCCTAACACAAATTCTGAGCGCAGCTTCGTGTTGGGGCCGGACAAGTGTGTTTGAAGTTATGGCCTTCCGGAAGGTATACGGACTACACCATAAATCATAATTTGTGAAGTAGGACTGAACCTCCTTGAGTAGGACAGCACCCACTACGCCATTATTTCGTCTTTTATCTTTCTGCGGCTAAGTAAGGTACCCGCTACACATCTGAATGGCATTATGTGCACTCTGTTGATGCTGCATGTGGCTGATGACGATGAACAATTATGGGTGAGCACTCTGCAATGGGTGGGAAGCACTATACCACACACTCGTTGCGCATTTAGCATCGTGTGATGCCTGCGGTGGCTCTCGCTTCAGCGAATCTCGAAAACAAATAACGCGGTCTCAAACACTAAGGAAATGTAGCGCACACAAAGTCACAAGTCATATATACAGATAGCTCCTCCGTTGTACCGGCCGCAGATGATCGGATTATCTGGTATTCGCTCAGCCGCTACGACCGTATAGCCGCGCGGATCACGCTACGCACGGTTGGGATTATTAGAGAGTTTTAGAATAGCGTACGCAAAGCTTCGCGTTTGCGTTTGCCGCAACTGCGCATGCGTCGTACGCTAACCTCTTGCGGGCTCCCGTTAAGTGACGGAAATAGCGGGCGACCGCAACGAACGCAAACTTAGCGTTACGCTATTCTAAAACTCCCTACTAGAGGAAAAGACGCGCACTCATCTGTCTTCCCCACCCTCTGATACCGCGCGCATCAAGCCTACATCCTTCTGAGTTCATCCTCGCACACTTCGAATTCATTGCGAACAGTACGCGGGTTTTCGCAAATACATACTTACGGAGCCTCACGGTGACAAGCTTTCACTTGAAAAGTCCCTGCAATTGCTATCGCATTAAGAAAAAAAAAGTTGAACACAGTTACCGCCATATGGGTTGCCTAAATGTTAGTTGCCAGCCTTACTTCGTAGAACATCCCAATTTGTTGCTATCGAATCCATTGCTTCGCCGTTGCTGCAGAACTGTGAATTTTATGTTTTTCTTAAGATGTAATCGTCAACAAAAACATGAAAATAATACGATGTTGCCTAAAAAAGAACAAATGGGTAAGGGTGCCCTACCAGTTCCTTGGAAGTGACGTCTTCGCCTTCCACAGCATCCGCCGCCCTCAGCACGGCGCTGTAGATATCCGTCCTGGGCTGCGTCACCTCGCTGCTCGATGACGACTCCGGCGAGAGGAAAGAAAGCGCAATGGACGCCGTGTCCGAGAGAGGGTCCTCGTCAGCGTCCACAAAGGGAGAGCCCAGTCCCAGCACGTTGTTGACACCGGTTGTCGGGTGGGACTGTTCCTGCGCCTCTCTGTAAAGGGTGAAGCAAAAATACCGTCTGAAAAGGTAGCGTTGAAGCTGGGAGCTGCCTTGCATACACTTTTGATCACGTTTAATCAGGTACGTTGTCACTTCTAATGATGATCCCAAGGCTGACATACAAGATCCGCTCGCAGTGTGTAAGATCGTTCGGGGAAATCGACACGTTAAAGGGGCCATGACACCCAATTTTCGACGATAATCTGTGTTATGTAGGTTGATCCTTGTACGTTCACAGACAAGCTGGCGAAATTTTAGCGCATTTGGTAGTGCCGTTAATTTATAATTCAATATTTTTGTAAACGAGCGAACGGCCTGAGAGTCGGGCAACACTGGCACGCTCGCTAGCCGTGACGTAACAAGTAGCTTGCTGTGCGAGCGTCTGCACGGTCTGCAATCCGTGTTACACGTTCAGCTGCGCGTGCAAACGAGCTATTTCTGCTTTTATCAACTTGCCTCTGGAACTAAATGACTTGTCGCTGTTGAAACAGCAACAGAGCAACACTCGCAGTGAACACACTGACGTCGTGTGGAACGTAGCAGACGACGTCACTGCTCCTCGCAGTTAGTGACGTCACGCACGCCATGGCAAAATGGCGGTCGCCGGCGGTGGGCGGAGTTTACAGCCGACGACTTCCCCGGCTTATTTTGGACTGAAATAACCTTTTACAGTCCAGTTTTCACACGTGTACAAGCATATTTGACCCTCTACCTTCGTTTTTCACCAAAAACCGCAAATTGTTGGGTGACCATGTCATGGCCCCTTTAAGTTGCTGCACGATCCCAATTCAGTCTGAAACATGGACATTAGAGATAGATAGATAGATAGATAGATAGATAGATAGATAGATAGATAGATAGATAGATAGATAGATAGATAGATAGATAGATAGATAGATAGATAGATAGATAGATAGATAGGGTAGAAGGTGTGGAAGTGAAGTGTGTCCGTGGCATTCATCTTGCTATAACCATTGCTGTCATGTGATTAAAAGTACATGCTTCTTAACGTGCCATGATCCTTCACGTCCTGATATACCTATGCGAAAGAGGCTTGTGGTGAACGAAGACCTGCTTAATTTCTCACCTCCCTGTGGCGCAACGGACTACTTTTTCTTGGGGTTGGTTAGCAGTGTTGTACGGAACGGCGTTCCAAGGAACGACGTTCCAGGAACAAGTTCCTTTTAGGAGGAACGGAGGAACGCCACCGTTCCATTCAGGATCGGTGGAACTGTAACGGTAACTCGTTACGTTTAAGCAGGAACGGTAGAGGGAACGGCGTTCCTACTGTAAACGTTCCACGCACATTCAGCAGGCGCGCATGCACGCATCACATCATGCAGAACAAGGTGGATGGCCGACCGCGTCAGGCACAAAAATGTACCGCTCGCCTGTCACGTGACTATGCTGCATCCTGGTTTTCACTTCAAGGCGCCCGCCGAAGGCGCAGGGAAGCGCGCGACGCCGAGACCGACAGCGTGCGGAAGGGACAGTTCATTTTCTACAGCAGAACTGCTATTCTCGAGGTTTGCAGTCTGTTGTAGAAAGAAAATTATCATCATCATGAAACAGCACTCGCTCTCTTCATCCTCTTCCTATTCTGCTTCGCTCTCAGAACACGTGCACTGATTTGTCCGTTGTGGTGTGCAATAACTCCAATGGGCGAGAGAAAGACTAAAGAGAGAGCAAAAGAAAGAGATACAGAGAAAGAAAGAAATTCTTGGCGAAAGATATTCTCGGCGAGGCGAGATTCGAAACCGCCTATCCACGATCCAAAAGCGAGCGTCGTAACCACTCGGCTATCCAGTTTGTTTGTTTCTTTCATGGTATTTATTTATCATAGGCATGACACTTTGAAGGAATTCAACACAGACACAGAACTGATATGTTCATTCTACTCGTATCGCGGCCCAACGACGAACACACAGCACTAAAGAATCAGCATTAATCTCTAGAACGAATATATCAAGTAACGGCATTTTCCAGTCATACACTACAACGGCAGTAAGGATGTATAAGTACGTCACCAATGCGAATACGATTCCGGCTGACTTTCCATTTGCTCGTATGTATATTTTAGCTGAGTGACAATTCTAATGAAGTGGGATGCTGAGGAAATTATTGGCTATGCGTTTCTGTGCAACATGCGTGCACGCTAACAGAGCATAGCGTAGCTTTGTGTAGCATAGTATAGCAAGGGGTTAGGATATAGTAGTGAGGTTGAGGAGGAGGGAAAAGAGGAGGGGAGAACGAGTATAAAAAGAGACAGAGAGAGTGTGAGAAGGAAATAGAAAGAAAGAAAGAGAGAGAGAGAAAGAAAGAACGCGATGGAACGACTACAGAGAGAGAGAGAAAGAAGGATGTGTAAAGAAAGAGAAAGAAAAAAATAGAAGGAAAGAAAGAGAAGAAGACAGAAAAACAAAGAGAGAAATGCTCAGAAATATGTTGCAAATGTGTATCCTGGTCATTTTCTACTCACACTGAAATATTGAATCAGCACTCATTAAACGCCTAAGTATTGGTCCCTTTCGATGCGGTTTCCTGTGCAATAAATTTGATTATATTGGTGCATGGGTGGAGAGAGAGAGAGAGAGAAAGGTTAAGTGAAAGGCAGGGAGGTTAACCTGACGTAGAGATTTCTATTTGAATATCTGAAGCTCAGTATATTGACTGCACCTTTGAAGACCGACTTGGAAAGTGCCACATGTGTGAGACTTGAAATTGACGAGCACGCAAGCTGCAGTTAGACATGATTGTAGTAAGGCCGGTGGTGGTCTCTAAAAATTTGAATCGGAGCGTTTATTTAGATTCATTTTACCCTACGTATAACCTTCTGTCGGCGATGTCAGATTCGTATAATATATGTGTAGCTTGATGTGAGCTTTAAGTTGCTTCCTTTATTTCTCTTCAGAATTATCCGACGCTATATTTTGATATAAAAATTTAAATGTAACGTCAATGTAACGACACGTTCCAATTTTCGAAATGTAACTGTAACGCGTTCCTTTCGCATTACAGGAACTTGTAACGGGAACTCGTTCCAAAATTGGGAAGGAACGGGGAACGAGCTTTCGTTCCTGTTGTAGAGGAACGTGTACAACACCGGTTAGTACTTCTATTTAAATTAGGGAGCATATTGAGTCCTGTTCGGTAAGGTGAACGAGAATGTGGTGTTTTTCAGAATTTTTACTGCTTTAACGACGCAATAAACAGACAAAAATGCTGTGAAAATGCACGACTCCAGTTGACTTCATGGCCATTGCGGTGTGCGGACGAAAATAATATTTTCAGTCGTATTGTCACGGCGTGTAAGCGAGATTCCATAATGTTCGACCGGCACTGCACGACCGGTTCACTCGCTCTGCTGCTGTCCTTTAGCGGCGCAGTATCAATGAGCACAGGTCCAGCTGGCTATATGCCAGCTGGACCTGTGTGTAACGAAGAACTGGTTACGCGTAGACGTTAGATGGAGACTACCCGTTTATTGATCATGGACACCAAACTGGCCCTTCCAGCACGTGCCCCCTTCCTCAACCTTCTCGTCCTCGCGATAGTTCCGCACGTTCCTCGCTGCTCCGTTCCGCGGCATTTCGCAACATCCTCCAGGGCGGGCCAAGATTAATCGGATGCTTCGAGGGTGCATAGTTTTTGCACCGGGCGATTCACCGTTGAACCATTAGCGAGACGCACTGAGCAAGCGCGCACTATGCCGTCTCTTCCTGGCAGTAAGGTGGTCACTCGGCCTAACTTCCAGTACGTTGCGGGTGTGTTGTCCTCTAACACCAGTAGTACATCACCAATCTGTAGCTTGGTTGATGAGCGGTTCGAGCTGTTATGCGCTGACCGCAGTAGTAGCAGGTAGGCTCGCTTCCATCGTCTCCAAAGTTCGTCTATTAGATGCTGGCGATGACGAACCTTGCGGTTCAATTCAACCGCAGTCGAAATCTCCGAGATGCTAATGTGTTGCGGCAGGGAAAGGCTACGCTTTCCTAACAGGAAATGCGATGGAGTCAATGGCTGGAGCTTATCGGGCTCGCTCTCAAGATACGTTAATGGTCTGCTGTTGATCGCTGCCTCGATCTCGCACAGAACAGTTGTGAGGGCTGCCACGTTGAGGCAGCTGCGTCCCAGTGACCGTTTCAAGGAGTTTTTCGTTTAGCGAATAAGGCGCTCCCACCGTCCGCCCCACCACGGAGCTCTTTGTACGATGAACTCCCAATGAATCCATAGCTCAGCGGTGTACTCCTTAAGCGCTGGTAGTGCGGATGCAAAGGTTTTAGCGCAGCTACGGAAAGTTTGAGCGTTGTCGGATATACCGTGGAAGGAACTCCGCGCCGTGCAACGAAACGGCGGAAGGCGAGTAATGTTGTGGCGGCAGTCATGTCTGAGGTGAGCTCTAGATGAATGGCGTGTGTGACGGCACATGAAAAGAGAAGGACGTAGGACCTTGTTGAACCACTTGCCATTTTTGCGTATAAGGGTCCACAGTAATCAAGCCCGACAACGGTGATTGGGCTTGCTTCACTAATTCTCTCGCGTGGGAGAGAGGCCATTGGTGCAGATGCTGCTGCCGCTTTCCATTGTTTACATATTCTGCAATTCGAAACTATCTTCTCTTTACGGTCTGACGTCCCCTCAGCAACCAAAAACGCTCTCGAAGCTCTGTTAATGTTGCTTCAACACCTCCATGGATAGTGCGCACGTGTGCCGCTGATACAAGAAGGCTTGTGAGCTTATGATTGTCTGTTTGGAGAATGGGATGGCGTATGTCGTGATCAGCATCAAGCTGATGCAGTCGTCCACCGACGCGAAGTAAGCCGTCCTCATCCATAAACGGACAAAGGCGAAGAAGACGAGATGTTGAGGGTAACGGCTGACCTTTACGTAGCGCAAGAACTTCGCTTGGAAAGGAGTGTTCTTGAATAGTCTGTAGCCAACAATGCTCAGCCTGTAGTAACTCTTCCGCCGTGAGGGGTCCGGATACTGACGGGAGGCGTCGCGAAGCGTTACAGATGAAACGCTTGATCCATGCGATGACTCGAAGCAGCCTCGTAATAGAGCTGTAGTCTTCCACGTGCAGGACGCATTGGTGTCCGAAAAATCCCGATGGACATACACACGTATTTAGTGTAGACGAGCCTTGATCATTGCTTGGTCCCTCCAATGGGGCAATCTCTGTCGTTGCGGTGAAATTCTGCGTGCTCGCCCCTTCAAACTGTTTCCTCTTGTCAGAGAGCCAAGTTGGGCCGTGCCACCATATGGTAGATTCGATGAGATTAGCAAATGATGCTCCGCGAGTGATAACGTCGGCAGGATTCTCCTTGCTGCTACAGTGGAACCATTGTGATGCATTGGTACTCTGTTGGATCTCAGCAACCCGATGTGCTACAAAGGGGTCCAGTTTGGTTGACGAGAGGAAAGAGTTTGAAGGGGCGAGCACGCAGAATTTCACAACATTTTGCAACACTGTGCTCAATCCCACCCGAAGGCCTCCTCGCTAGCGCTACCATCGGGTGTACTTCACCCGATGGTAGCGCTAGCGAGGAGGCCTTCTCCACATCACCGGGCGAGTAAAAAGGCAGCGACGACGGTATAATA
>JALIZH010018362.1:0-28610 GCA_030522465.1 Rhipicephalus appendiculatus | reverse complement strand
ATGACAGACCAACAAGCCCACATCGCTATCCTCGCTAAAAATGGCCAGGCCTGCGCGGTACGCGCAGCACTGTCACAGCGAAAGTTGGAAGAGCGGCCTTTCTAGAGCCTTTTTAAGCACTCCTGGGGGAACTACTACAAGCACACTTCCATGGTACCCACTGCGTCATAAATCATAATTTTGGTGCAGTAGGGAAGCGTGCACTATGCATGGAGGAAAGAACGAAATTTAGGAGGGAGCACGCCTAGCTTCCACAAGCCAACCTTCTCTGAAGCCGCTCGCTCCTCGTTCCTCCTTTCGCTTTTGGTGTTCATTCGCGTTACCTGTTGGGAAGTGAGCCTTGTTTGGTTCTCGGTAGGTTCTAGTTGGCATCTGCTTAGAAGCACAGCACGTTGACAAGCGTCGGCTGTCGCGATTACTCGGCCGCCTGCCGCGGGGTGCTCGGTAAAACTCACCGCTTGCCTGTCACGTGGTGGTGCTCATTTCCCAGCATGCCCCTGATGGCTGTGCTTTAAAAATGTCACGTGACGCTCCCTGCTAGTTTATTTATACCTCCATGGCACTATGCCATTGTTCGTCATTCTTCGGAGAAGCATGGTACTCGCTACACACTTGTAAGGCATTATGTGCACTTTTTTGATGTCGGGGGCTGACGACGATGAGGAATTATGCCTGAAGCTTTTCTAATGGGTTGGAGCATTCAATGGCCCACTCATTACGCAATTCGCATTGTGTGACGCCTGGTTGTTACTTTACGGTTCTAAAACTTTTTATTACTCATGTTAACGCCACTCCTTACCCTACAAGACGCCAGCTTAGGGTCAGTCTGCCACGGAGAATCAACCACCAGCGCAGCTCAGTGGTAGAATGTTGGGCTGCCACGCAGAGGACGCGCGCTCGAATTCTATGCTATCCTGGGTATTTTCTATTTTTTTTTATTTCGCGCGATAGCGGTTAGAGACACCGGCGGCGGTGGCGGACAACTACGGCGCCAAAATAGGGCCTTGTTGTGATCTTATAACAGCTTTCGCTGTTAAATCTATCGAATGAAGACAGTCATGTATCGGCCGGCCCGCTAGCGAGAAGACCGCGGACAGCGTATTTGAGAGCCTCTGCTCTCTTGATCTTCACCATCCTTCTTCATTTTTGCATTAATTGTCAGTCTGTCTTTATGAAGCGAATCTCTCCATGCACACTCCTTGCACAGTACTGCTCAGTGGCTTGCACATTCGTTTTTTCATTGTTCTGGCATTCCTGAGCTGCGTTGAAAACAATTTTCTCTTTACTATTTAAAACATCACTACAACCTAATAGGATATTGCATACTAAGTGCCTAACCCATTTATAGCTTGCAAATATTCACCTTCACTTCTTAAGTAGGAAAAACAAGTTTCAATTTTGCAATAGACTCGACTGAATCAAAGAGCTCTGACAAGGCATTTGGCGTCTGCTATCTCTTGCTTATTAAAATCCATGAGATGTGCATTATGGTCCCAATGAGAAACTGTTCAAGTCTTTTCAGGTTTCTTACTTAGAAGGAGCATTTGGCTATTGTAGACTGCTTGAGAGTAATTCTGCGTTTATATTTCTAAAAAGAATCGATATGATTACAGGTACATCATGCATAACAAAAGAAGCCCACAGTACCTATGCCACTTTAATGTCAGAAATATTATTATAGCTTTGGTGTTCTGCAGGTTTTAGTGTAACAAGCTTGCACAACTGCATTAAACCCATAATGAAATGAAGATCTTCAGTAAGAACAGATAATTCACTCTCACCAATGTCAGGCCATTTTTAAATGCGAAGAATTTAATTTCTTAGCGAACTTTTGGCGACTTTAAGCGTATCTATCTAGCCGCCTACGACTTTGTGCTGTCCTGACCGTATCGTTAATGGGCTGTGTACCAAAATTGGTATGGCATAACGTAGCTGTATGTCGCACATGACTGACTGTTAATATCATAAAAATCATGAATAACTCGTCATGAACGGCATGATTTACATGACATGGCCCTGGTGCTCCTGTGGCCGTTTTTTTTAACTTGATATATCCAAAAAATTGGTATGATGAGACATTCCTGCATGATCAACATAAGTGACAGGTGGTAATATGAAAACCATGACATGCATGTCATGTACAACATGACTTGCATGCCACGCTCATGGCACGCTCGGGGCCGTTTCGCCAGCTTGATATGCACCAGATTTGGTATTCCGTGACGTGATTGTATGGCGAACATAAGTGACAAGAGGTAATATGGAAATCATGGGACGTCATGTGCAACATGACTTGCATGCCACTCTCATGGCACGCTCGCGGCCATTTCCCTAGCTTGATATACACCAACTTTGGTATTGCGTGATGAGACTGTATGACGAACATAACGGGCAAGTGGTAATACGGAAATCATGACATGTCATGTGCAACATGACTTGCATGCCACGCTCACGACCCGCTCGCGGCCGTTTCCCCTAGCTTGATATACACCAACTTTGGTATTGCGTGATGAGACTGTATGACGAACATAACGGGCAAGTGGTAATACGGAAATCATGACATGTCATGTGCAACATGACTTGCATGCCACGCTCACGACCCACTCGCGGCCGTTTCGCCAGCTTGATATGCACCAAATTTGGCGTTGCGTGACGTGAATGTACGGCGAACATAAATAAGAAGTGATAATATGGAAATCATAACATGTAATGTGCAACACGATTTACATGCCACGCCCATGGCGCGCTCACGGCCGTTTCACTAGCTTGATTACAAGTTCGGTATTCAGGCGAAAACCTTTAATGTCTCATGCTGACGTCCGTCCGTTCATCCATCCGTCCGTCCGTCCATCCATCCATTCATCCGTCCGTCCGTCCCCTCCGGCCGTGCCCTGGCACTGTGTCAGGTGGCCGCCGGGGCGCGCAAATGGACGCCGGTCGCGTCGGACTCTACAGCGCTCGCGCTTTGCTTGCGTAGCGTCGTTATGCCCAGCATGTACAATCATGCAAGGAGGGAGGCGCGTGCATCACGTGCCTTTCTGACCGACCCCGTCTCAATGGGCACAGGCGTTCGCAGGACACACTTTGGAATTTACAAAGTTTCCGTGAATTTAAGCGCTTGAACGCGGATGGCGTCTGCACGATGCGAAAAGCGCGAGAATACGAACGCATGCGCAATCGCGGCACATAAGTCTCGCGTCTCGCTGCGATTCGCGGTAAAGAATTAACAAAGAAAACACGCACACATTCCGTTTGTGTGCCATCCCACTGAGAGTGTAAAACCAAAAGACATCACGTAGTCAGTCGAATGGCCACAAGCTTTCGCCGAACACACTTTGGAACGTACAAAGTGTCCTTCACGGTTGTATGTCGTTTATGTAGTGAAAACATAAATGACTAGCGGTAATATAAGAATCATGACGTGTAATATACAGCATGACTTGCAAGACACGCTCATGGCATGCTCGCGGCAGTTTCGCTAGCTTCATATACACCAGAATTGGTATTGCGTGGCGTGACTGTATGACGAACATAAGTGGCAGCTGGTAACTTGACAATCACGACTTGCATGTCATGTACAACGCCATTCACATGTCATGCTCATGGTACGTTTTCGTCCAGTTTGCTAGCTTGATAGACACCAAGATGGGTATTGCGCGACGTGACGATATGATGAACATAAATGACAGGTCCAAAAATGTAAATCATGACATAAGTGTTATGTGCAGCATAATTTGTTTCTTGCTGGCTGCTTCCAATTACATCGATTCCCACAACGCGGGGGATCTGCCGCTTTTTTTTCTAGTGAAGCCCATAACAGTAATGATGTACAAAATGAACTGATAAACATGATAGCTTGTAAAATGCGAATGAAAATGAAGCTACTGTCAATTCTTGTGACGTGGAAGTACATTTATTTATTTATTTATTTATTTATTTATTTATTTACTTAGCACCCACCGCGCCCATACACGCATTAAAGTAAGGGGCGGGGTGGGGGGGGGGGGTACAGAAAAAAAAAACATAAAAATCACCGGTTTACATAATTTTTTAAAAAAATAAAAATAAAAAATTACACCATCTCCCACTAAAGGGAACCATGTGGGGATGCGAAGCAGCGCTGGTGTTCACTTGTGTTTCCATTTGTATGTCTCTGTGTATGGTTGATTTGTGTGTGAAGTTCTGTATCAGCGGTGCAGCTTGCGCTGCTGTCACAGCTTACGTTACCCATGGCGCTACAACTGGCGCCAACGTTGACATCAATACCACCGTTGCGAAGGAGAGTGCAACGGAGCGAGCGCGCGCCGCATTATATAGGAGCGTACAGCTGCGCCGGAGAGAGAGAAACGGGAGAGGAGAAACCAAGCGGGAGGTAGCGCTCGCGCCACCTCCTCCACCCCCACTTCCTCGCGTGATCGCGAGGAGAGGAGGGAGAGTTGGCGCATGCGCAGTAAGGGTGGTCAAGCCGCACACCTGATTGAACTCCGCCATAAGCGGCTTCGCATCTAATGATAACAATTTAGATTACTCTACGAAGCACACACAGCTGCGTCACAAATGTCATATGTGTTCTGAAAACAAGAAAAGCAGAAAGCACGATGATAATATTTAATGACAATGCGAAGAATAATTACGTCAAAGTACGGCAATGATAGACGGTACAGTACAAGATGCAAAGGAAGCGCTAAAAGAAAACAACATGATTTACAATCGTGATACGGTACAGATCATGGTGATTGCGAGGTGTACGCACAATATTTTTAAGGCTTAGTGGTCATAAAATTCAATTGTTTTTATTGCAGAAAAGAACGTATCGGTAGAAGAAATTCCTACAATTGTGGAAGGAAGTCAATTCCAATGACTGAGAGTTCTCCGAAAAAAAAAAAGAGTTGCTAAAGGACTATGTATTGCATTTATATTCTCTTCTTTTCGTGATCTCTGCGTGCTGATGTTTAGTAAGGCCGGTTAATGTATACGTCTCGGGGAATAAAAGTATGAAAATAATATGTGCTGTGCAATAGCTTCTGTCGAAATGCCGTTCTTCGATGCTGCAGAGACTTCTACTTTAATATCGCCTTCGATTCCGTTGCACTAAACTGTCTAGCATACATGGATACATTATGCGCGTATCTTGCAGCCATGGACTGAACTTTTCGTAATCTGTCTTTGTTTGGTGCTGTCGAAGAGTCCCACACACAGCAAGCCTATTCCAGCATTGATATTTCGTATGTTTTATATAATAACTCCCGGGTTTGATGTGGAAATGCGCGTGTATTTCGTCGCAGAAATCCCAAACTCCGACAAGCTTTACCTGCGGTATAATCCACATGCCGATTCCATGATATAGGGGGGGGGGCAAAAGTAAACGCCTAAGTATTTATATTCACGGACCATTTTTACCGGAGAGCAATTCATTGTGTATTCAAATGCACCTGGACTTTTTCTTTTTTTCTGGAGAACCTCATGCACACCGTTTTCTTAAAATTCAGCTTCATTTCGCATCGCTCACACCACGCGTGTATCGCACATAAGTCGTTTTGGATCGCGGATCAGTCAGTTTCAGATCTAATTATACGGTATAATATGCAGTCGTCTGCAAATAGCCTAATATGAGATTGTACATTTTCATTTGTGTAATTTATATAAAGTAAGAAAAGGAAGCGTTCCAGGACTGATCCCTGAGGTACCTCTGACGTAACGTCAGTTACTGCAAGCTGTTCACCGCATACAACTACATATTCAGTAACGTTTTCACTTGGGCCAGTTGGTGCAATCTTGTAACTTGATTCATGGCTGCGCGAAAATCACGGGCAACAAATGAGACGCACCACGACTGGCGCAAACTACCAACCACCCCTTTGGCGTTCAGTAATAAAGTTGGTAGTTTGCGCCCGTCGTGTGTGTGCGTCTCATCTGTTCGTGTTTTTAGCGCAGCCATGAATCAAGTTACAAAACTACATATTGACGCCGCTCACGCATATATTCTCCAATCCATGCCATAACTTGGGAATTAATATTAAAGCTGTTTAGCTTTTCCAGCATTAAGTAGCGCGAAACAGTGTCGAACGCTTTTTGAAAATCGAGGAAAATACAATCAACCGAAAATTTGTCGTCCAGTGCTTCTGCTAAAACATGTGTGAACTGTACCAGTTGTGTGACGCACGATAGTTCCTGTCTAAATCCATGCTGGTTTGAGTTGAATAAAGAATTACTATCTATATCCTTAACAGTGGCGGTATATAAAATGGTTCCAGAATTTTACTGCACACCGAAGCGAGCGAATTAGGGTGGTATTTATTGATAACGTTGCGCGGGTCAGATTTATGTATAGTAGCTACCGATGCCATTTTTGCAATCAGTCGGAGAGAGCTGTGTTTCAAGGACTTTTCAGAAATAACTTTCAAGTACAAAGACATTTTATGCGAGCAAGACTTCAATATAAAATTGGCCAAAAAATCAGGGCCCACGGCTTTTGCACAGTGTAAATCGCTAAGACGTGACTCAATGCCACGAGCTTCGAGCACTACATCAGGCATGAACGTGGACTCGTATGTCAACAATTGCAGATCTTTCTGGCGATCAGCAGGGGCAGAGAACACTGACGTAAAATAAAGATTGAACAACGTAACCTTTTCTGTCGCGTCGCAAACGGCAATATCACCACTGGCCAATGCGGGGATTGAAATGTCTTTTTACAGCAAAAGCTGTATATGGCTAGGAGAAACGAAAAAAAAAGCCCCCACCTCCCCCGAAGGAATCGTGAGGAAATGCGAATGCATTTCGCGCGCGCTTCACTCCATTTATATATGGTGGTTGTGGTTTGAAGAAGGAAAAAGGCGCCTAATTTCTGCAGCCCGGTCGGGAGCACGGCGCAGCGCCTTTTTTTTTTTTGCTTTTTCTTGTTTTTTTAACTTTTTTATTTATTTTTTAAATTTTTTTTTCATATATAGCTCCGCCGCAGACCGCTTTTAGTTAACGCGCACGCTGCGAATTTTTATTGTTCAACAACGCACAGGAGAAATCTCCCACCGGCACCACCTTGGAGGTCAAGATTCATTGCCATATATACGGGGTGGCCAGTGAACGGTTGTGCAGCGCGAACAGTCGATTTTTTCAACCAAGAAACTCGCTAGCAGACGCTGCCTGTGTCGGCGTCGCCAGGCGAGAGAGGGAGAGGGGGGAGCGTAGGAGAGGAGAGAGAGGTGGGGTGCGCATGCGCAGTGGGAATGTGGACGCTGCGGGCAGAGATGCCTAGAGAAGAGAGGGGGGGAGCGTAGCAGGGGAGAGAGGAGGGAGGCGCATGCGCAGTGAGGGTGTGGTTGCCGCGGGGAGGGATGCCTAGGGGAGAGAGAGGGAGAGAGGAGGTTTTTTATCTCTATTTTTTTGAAAGGGTTTGCGCATGCGCAGTAAGCGCGGTCACGCCGTACACCACCACCACCGGATTAAGCTTCGCCATAAGATGCTTCACATCTAACACCTGCCGGCGCGCACACCTCCTCAACCTATCCTCCTCCGCGGACAACGCCAACGCCGCACAACGCCAACGCCGGATGCCTGACATAGCCCTGACTATGAAATGCATTCGCATTTAAAACCGCTCGGCATCTCTGTCACGAGGGGGTCTCCATTGGCTGTGCTATCGGTTACGTCGTTCTGAGCGTCGTACCCAAGGCGCGCGAGCTTGGGTGCGACGGTTGCAAGGTCAAACGCTTGCAGCCTCGGCGAGCCAGAGGGCGCGCCGAAGAAACGGCGTTGCGGGCAGAACAGCGTCGACGTGATTGCGGGAGCGCGTTCGCCGGGGCGAACGCCCGCTTTCGGCGAGAGTTTCTCCAGCGGCACTTTGGCTTCGGCTGCGACGTCTGTGACCGCCTGTGGTTCGACCACAACCTGGCAACGGTAATTGTGGAAGGATTCAATGCAGCGTCGGGTTGAACCCACTGCTAAACACTGGGGCCGCACATTTCAGCTTCGCTTGTTAACCATTTGTACGGAGTGCTTGGGCGCTGATATTTTTATGTTGTTTTATATGCTTCCAAAGTTCCTTCGGGTGTTGCTTTAGTTTACTTTCTATTGTTTTAAAATAGGCCGATTTCATTTCGCCTGTGGCGTTGTTTACTTCACGCGTTGCCAGCTTCAGTTTGCACAAATTGTCCTCCGAAGGGCTTCGTTTAAATGAACGGTAAATTCTTTGCGCACGCATGACTAAAACATCGAGTTGTTTAGTAAACCATGGCTTACTTTTATTACGCCTTCTAGTCAGTACCCACGATGGAAAAAATCGGTTTCGCAGCTCAAGAATCTTCTCTTTAAACACGCTCCACAGCTTTTCATTCTGAATACTAATCCGCAAGAATTTTTAAAAACAACGAAATATGCTTCCAATGACGTATTGATTGTTTGTATCAGCCTTCGCGTAGTTGTACATGCACCGACTCTTCTCATTGTGAACACTTGAATGTTTAATATTTCTTTCTCTTAGCAAGACGTCGTGGTAACTTACACCTGGTAATACATCATCTCTACCACTTCTGGCATATTTGTGAGAAAAAAAATGCAGGATATGATTTCTTCGAGTAGGGTTCAACACAGTCTGTCTTCATGACTAGAGGTTCATAAAATCGACTATTTCAGATTTGAAACTAAGGAAACTTCCAGACGCTATAGGCTGTTCATTTCAGTTTAGATCAGGCAGATTAAAATCCCCACCCACAACGACATAAAAAGATGGGATTTTTGCAGCTGTAGCAGTGTATTCACTCAATTCCCTAGTTGAACCAGTTGGTGGCCGGTAAAAGGAGCAGACTGAGTGATTTGCCGTTCGATATTTTGAGCTGACACCAAGCAGCTTCATTCCTATTGTCTCTAATATTTATTCGTAGAGAAGGAATGCGCTGGTCTACCAAGGTAAGCACACCACCTCCGTGATAATTCCTGTCCTTTCTATAACATGTAAAGTTGTCAGGAAATACTTCTGTTTTCGCCATTTCTTCATCCAGTCACGCCTCGGTACCGATGATTACACTTGGTTTGACCATGCGCACTAAGTTATCGAAAATGTCAACTTTGTTTTTAATGCTCCCACACTTCAAAAGGGAAGTAAGGTCGATAAGAACTTAGTCACTTTCACGGTTCAACGTTGGCTGAAGGTTCATCTTTGGTGTACATGATGCCGTCTATGTAAAGGGTGTCATGTTTTAGTTGCAAACGTGCTTCCTTGCTTTTATTCTTCTGAGCAGAGTGCCACAACATTCGCCTTCTCTTTCGCATTGGCTCGGAAAAGTCTTCCGGCATACTGATACCTGTATCATTCAAGTTATTCGCCTTTCCTAAAAGCAGCTGCTTTTCTTTCAGTGACTCAAACCTTACGATCACGGGTCATGTTTTTCCTTCTCGAAATTTCCCAAGACAATGTGCTCTTTCTATCGTTGCGGGGTTCACTTGCAATTTCGTCGAACATACTTTTTTCAGAAGCAATTCAGATTGTGACCACGATTCGCGTATACTTGTATCAGGTATGCCCTAGAATACCAGCTCATGCTGTCTACTACGATTTTCAGTGGTCCATTGTTTTGGACCCCTGAAAATATGCTGCACAATATGAATTCCTAAATCTCTCGAGTTTCATGTTCTTGAAGTGCAAAATTACTTTTAAAAGTCCCTTGTAGGTTTGGCAAGCTTTCTTCTCTGCCGCGGTGGTGTAGCATTTACGGTGCTCGTTTTATTGGCCCTCACTTATTCGTTCATGGTTCCCAACTTACATGCTCTCGAAAAGAGATGATTATACATGCACACAACGCAGGTTAAAGCAACAAGATCGCAGACATTGTCGGGGGTTGAAGCGTAAAACCATGCCCCTTGCTGCGCTGCTCCGAAACAAGCCGCGCAAACATGGATCAAAGGTACATACCCTGCAGAAGAGCGTCGTTAGCTTCGACTTGTCAATTGTGCCGTCTTGAAATCATGTACCGGTCCAAGTAACGTGCGCGTGTCGGAAATAACGGCTCATGTTTGTGCGAGTACTGTACTACACGTAGTAAACGGTCTGGTTATTTATTTTTCGCTAAAGATAGACACAATAGAAGCATCTGTTCTCGAGTACCTTCAGCGTTCTCATTATTGGCAGTATGGCTTGTAAACTTCGTAACTCTGTCTGCCAGGGCAAATTCGCTTGTATGCCGCGTAACAGTATGGAGTATCATTGCGGATGTAACTGTTCCATACGTGCATTTCACATTCTTGAACATCTGTAAGAAAAGAAGGATGTCCTGTTTGAGTAATATTCAGGGTTTTAAGTCCACCTATAAAGTAACAAAGGTGCAGCATTTTTTCTGTTATCTTGATGATCAGGCACCTTTTAGCTTGGCACAGCTTGTGTTTAATGGTCTGTATCAACGTTTATTTCAGATTTTCTAAATATTCATGAAGCGTCAGAGCAAACGCCACAACGCAGCGAGTGGTCGTGCTAGACCAGGCAATGAACTAGTTGGTTAAACATTATCGACTTTCCTTGAGACAATATAGAGATCCAGATATCATCAAAACGCGCTTGAACTAGTTGGATTGCGTATCAAGTAGCAGTGCTTATTATATCAATGATGATGCCAACTTAGTGCGGGATTCAACATATGCTGTGTTCAGGTGTATGCTGGCTACTACTACAACAAGGGTTAAATAGAGACCATTGGCTAGTCGTTGGCATAGAGATGTGCCCCTAGGCAAGAACGCAAAAAGGTGCAATAGCTGCCAAACACTAATAGACATTGTGGAAGCGCACATACATCAATGTACAATAAACAAGTAACTACTTGTGTGAAGACACGGTTCACTTTCGAACTATACCGATTCCTATGACGTAGGAATCTACCATGTTCTTGTTGAAGATATGTAATGCAAAAGAACGCACACATGTCAGTAAAACGAGAAACAGTTGCGTTCAGTGTAGTCACCAAAATGTAAATAATAAAACAAATAGGCAGCGGTAAAATGAGTAGACCAGTGTCTTGCAATGCATACTAAAAAACACGATAGCCAAATTTTTTCTCAGTCGCACTTATCGTTATAAGGAAACAAACCAATTTCGAAAAATTTATTTCATTTCAGATAGTGGACGCTGTTTTCTGGGAAATGCAGGTGTGTACACAAGAAGTGCTACGAGAAAGTAATGCTAAATGGATTCAATTGCTTC
Organism: Rhipicephalus appendiculatus; assembly: GCA_030522465.1. NCBI lineage: Eukaryota > Metazoa > Arthropoda > Arachnida > Ixodida > Ixodidae > Rhipicephalus > Rhipicephalus appendiculatus. The sequence goes on along the minus strand of JALIZH010018362.1, from coordinate 17,425 downwards.
GCATAGTTGTAAAATTCTTACAAGATACAAAAGTAGCAAGAAATGAATATGAACTGTACATGAATTTTTGTAAATACAAGAGAATATCATGCAAATTATGTTATATTAATATGCTGGACTTGACCCTAAAGAAAAACTGATATTTCCGATACGTTCATCAAATGTGTCGTGTGAGACACAGTTCATTGCTTTCTCAGATAACGTATTCCCATAAAAATTGCGCAGTGGAGGAAACAGCATATCTGACTGGCGTTTATAATCTCAATGAGCAATAATATGGAGCATTGTATTGCAATGCGAGTTCATTCCAGAGATTAGACCGTCACAGTTACTCAAAAAACGAACACTTCTGTTTCATGCCTACCTTAAATAAGAAACCTGCATTAACACCGAACCATGTTGGGCATAAAATTCACGTTGCGAAGCGGCGCGCCTTTTGCAGGTGCTGTCCAGATAAGTTTTTAATTGTCTGAAACTTGGATATTGTATTTTGAACAGCACAGCAATGTCCACTGACCATTTGCCATTGGTTTTCAGAAGAAAGGCGAAATTTTGTTCGCCCGAAAGTTCTGACAACGACTGTCGCTTAGCTTCTCCGGGTGCGGTCCTTATGAAGGTGCTAGGAGGCAATTAGTTATGCAACTCTGCCCAACAGAAGGTAGCTGACATGACCCCATTTGACGGAGCAGAAAGTATAACAAATATCCCCTAATGACGGACAAAATATGTAACCAGATCTAATTAGGAACTAATAGGTACAAACAACGCTGTAATAAAAACCACTTAAAATACGATTACTAAAAAATTGGGCGATAATAAGTCCACCACGAAACACCAATGCAGAACCTGCAAAAAATAGTATGGAATGACAACATCAATCATAACTTTGGTGAGCTTTTTAAAACACTGGGTTATATACGGGCACTTTATTGCGACTGCCCCCATCTGTCATTATTCTTCATTGAAATGCTGGTAGCCACTGTATGGTTACTATTGGGACGTCAAACCCCATAATTTATATTATTGTATGCTTACACGAACTCTCGATCACGGGAGAGCCATTCATTATCATAGTTTACAAGGAAGGATTGTCGGACTGTTGTATATCATAAAAGCCGGCAGATCCCACGCACTGTGGGAATCGATGTAATGCGAAGCAGCCAGGAAGGAGCAAATCATGCTTTACATAATTTGCATGCCCGGTTTGACATGTTAAGACCTCTCATTTATGTTCGTCATACAGTCACGTCGCGCAATACCTAACGAAACGCCCACGTGCGCGCCATGAGCGTGACATGCAAGTCATGTCGCACATGAAATGTCATGATTTCCATATTACCACTTGGCATTTATGTTCGTCATGCAGTCACGTCACTCAATACCAAGTTTGGTGTATATCAAGCTAACGAAACGTCCGCGAGCGCGCCATGAGCGTCGCATGTAAGTCATGCTTTTCATGACAAGTTATTCACGATTTTCATGATATGACCAGCCATTCATGTTTGTCATACAGTCATGTTATGCCATACCAAATTTAGTATAAATCCCATTAACGATACGGCCAGGAGAGGACAAAGTCGTAGGCGGCTAGATAGATAGATACGCTCAAAGTCGCTGAAGTTCGCTAAGAAATGCTTCGCATTTAATAAAAAAGAGCTAACAACGAGGCCGCAGAGAGGAAGACGACAACACGAGCGGTTACCTACAACTGAACGCGCCCGTCGGTTTCGCACAGGTGGTCACCTAACTGGTGTTGAATAAACGTTAAGTTGGAAGTAAGCGCTCGTGTTTGCGCCTTCCAATGTGTGTCCTCGCTTTTAGAGCTTTTTTCATCATTATGGCTGTTTTTCTGTCGCAGAAAGCGTCGGGATTGCGAAAGGAGCCTCTCCTAATGCATCGCCGCATTTCTGCAAAAAATACAGCGCCTAAACCATATCTGGTCGTTTCACTTTGCAATATAAAAGATTTTTTTAGGTCTATGTCCGGAAGATTTAGTTCAGATATCGTTCTATTGTTGCGATATCTCCGCGCTCTAAGCAATAAATCGCTGGTGGAACGCGAGCATGCCAAGAAACCACCGAAGACTTCACATCGCAGGGAGGCGATTACTCCAGTGCAGAACTCAGCTTATTTGAACTGGACAGAAGGGTGCCGTTAGCTAGCACGAGGCCAAGCGATTTGATCATGATTGTAGCCAGCTGGGCTTTTTTGTGCATGTACAGGACAGTCGACTGTTTAATCAATCAATCAATCAATCAATCAATGAATCAATCAATCAATCAATCAATCAATCAATCAATCAATGAATCAATCAAATCTTTATTTCCATCATTTCTTTACAATCTGTTGGGGGTCCTTCAGGCGAAAAGTTGTTGTAAACAGCTTGAAAGTGCCTGAAGGCCCTTTATGACAGCCCTATAGACAGCGTGCAGCAAATTAAAGTATACAAGCGTACATGGGTTGTATTAATCAAAACATATAAGAAATAAGTTTGTATACAACAGTGGTTATTTGACAAAGTCATTGAAAAGTAAAATTCGGCAGATTCCACGTACCTTGGGAATCGATGTTATGCGAAGCATGCGGAGGGAAGGTGACTGTGTTGTAATGTTATATTGAGCGAAACGTTACGAAATTACGCTAAAGATATGTACAAATGTTGTACGCACGGACATATGTTCCACAGTCGCATATGTTTTGCATAACAAGTTGTTTACAGTTGCGTAACGATGCCAACAGAAACATGGGCAGTAGCAACACCAGAAGCGGTAAACTGATATGTAGCGCTTGTGCTCGCGAGGTCGGTAGCCCTGGACACTGCAACATATATCAACTTCAGTGGATGGCGCTTTACTATAATTGATGTTAACCCGGCGGGACGGCTGTATCATCGGAGTACATATGTAATGTTTATAAAATTGGATAGCCAGCACTGCAACGACAATTGACGTTTCACGAACATTAGGGTCTATTCGAAAAGCAGTTCCGAGACCTGGCGTGGCTCTTTGGTAGAATGCTTCATTGCCACGCAGAATGCTTGGGTTCGATTCATGTTAGGACCCTGACATTTATTATTTTCATTCGTACGGTCAACGCTGCTGATGACGTCAGCTTTTTAACGCTCTGGCGTTAAAAGTACCAATGTTTGTCTCGCCCATCCTGGGTAGTCTAAACTGTCAGTCACCTGTGGCACATACCCGCATACCTGTGGCACATACCCACCCCGGGGTATGAGCCACAGGGTTTGCCCGAAAGAGTTTGACGACGCACGCGACGGGATTGTCATTATTCATATCACGACCAGCGAATCATATTCCTCAAACCATCTTATTCTCACATACTAATTTTGGTCTACCCCAAGTTAAACGGTAATCACGAGATCACCCAGACGTAGGTGGCTAGATAGATAGATAGATAGATAGATAGATAGATAGATAGATAGATAGATAGATAGATAGATAGATAGATAGATAGATAGATAGATAGATAGATAGATAGATAGATAGATAGATTAGATACGTAGATAGAAACGCTAAAAGTGCCGGCAGTACGCAAAGAAATGCTTCGCATTTAAAAAGCAGTAAAACAACGCAACTTCATGTCATAAGCAAAACTAGAATAAAGACCATAAGTATACCAAGAAAGAGAGGAATACATTAGCAACAGTTTAATAGATTCACGCACTTGTTTTCACACACAGGCGTCATGGATCACTGCAAAACAAAAAATGCCGTCTCATTTCTTTCCGGGTCAAGGCATGAACGTTAATACCTTCGTTTTCATATTTATGGAAAAGTGAAGGGACATTGTAGACTAGTGATTGCATTAGGTAATTAGTATGCCTTTTCGGGACAAGCCATTTATCCTGGCTACGGGTGCGTTGGTCACTTAACTGCCGTTGTAGTCCTGACAGTGATTTTAGAAGTGAAGAGAACTTTTTAGAGGAGAATAAGTATGAATACAGCAAAAAAAAGTTATACACCTCAATACCTCTTACTATGTTAAATTTAGTGAAAAGGGGGTAATGTTGTGTGGAGATATGGAACGTTGGCTATAATTCGAAGTGCACGTTTCTGAAGAACAGGAAGTTTGTGCATGTTAGTATTTGTAGTGGTGCCCTACACAAGCGTGCTGTAGTTAATGTGTGACGCAAACAGTGCCGGATAAATTTCTAATTTCACCTTTTCCGGAAAGAAATTGAACACGTGAGCTGCCATGTACGTGAAGCGGCCGAAAACCAATCTGTTCCCAGGGGCGGTGCAAGAAGAGTCTCGTCTGCTTGCGACCCACCGCATTGCTTAGCTCGCGCGCCACCGCGCTGCTCCGGAGGACTACTCAGACCTGCTTCAGTAATCCGTCATTTCACAGGCGTTTTTGCAACTTGAAATGTGAGGTCGCACGGATATTTGGAGAGAAGCGCTCGGCTTATCGGCGATAAAGGCGACTATTTCGCGGTCTTGCTGCTTCGTTGTATCACGCGACCTAGGCTTGCGAGTAGCGCCCTCTTCATTGGTCCTTTGCTCCTCTCTGTAGCCCTGTACGCCGTCGTGTCGGCTGTCCTGAGCACTCGATTCGTCATGATTGACATGAAACGCTGGGTGCACCCTCGAAGAGAACATTCAGCGACCTGCTTTCTTTACTGGACGTGCACCTTGGCCTTTGTGTAATCTTTCAATTCGAAAGAGCAAAATGCCGGTTCACGAGCGCACGCTTCGTTACTGACATTTCGGAGAAAAAAAGCGATACCTTCGAATGCTTTAAATATATGTGACGTTTTCCTTTTTTTTCAAAAAGAGGCATATGCAGAAACCGAAACTAGGCTGAATGTCACGGCAGCGTAAAGCGCGCATAACTATCTTTGACTTCTAAAACAGTTGGAATCAAAATGGGGCAATACTTGATTGTAATGTGAGCTCAAAACGGCAATTTCTAATAAAAAATGAGCCATATGCTGCATCTCTTTCAATCAAACTGAGCCACATTCCTTAAACCAGTGCTGCATCAACAATCGTGACCAAAACAACCAGCATGGTCTCATTCAATGTGTTTCATTTGTGTCCTAGTTGCAGTGCTATCGTGTTCACGTTCCACAATAAGTTTTTCTAGGGCGAGTTCGCACTTACTGAAAGACAAGATGCTGTACGGCAAAACTGGAATATAAAGAGTCCGAGATACGTATGTCGGATATATATGTCGCTGATCTTCTCAGAATAAAGTTAGTTGCGAGTGACGGCCTTTCTGTTCTGTCTTTAATTTTCTTCCTTGATGGTACGTGTTTTTTTGTTTTTTTTTTGCATTTCAGTAAGTATGTACCAACTAGCCCACACCAAAAGTTTTATTAAAGAGTAAGAGGCCGACTTTCCTACTTCGTTTTGCCTCTTAGATTTCTTTTCGAATTTAGCGCTACACTACAGTGTCTTTCTTTCGCTCCAAGACGCTATATTTGAAATAAAAAAACCTATTGCTACACCAACTGTTTTCTTTCCCTTTTCATGTTACCACCCCATTGCAATGTAGCTACTGCCTTGCGCAGAGTGCGCCCCAATGACTGGGAACTATCTAGATAATCTTAGAACCTCCCGATGCGATAACGCGCTCGACGTGAACATTAGAATTAGTTCTGGAACTTACGCGACCGCTAGCAATAACGCTGGAATCTTCGATGATACATGTATAAAAGCCGACGCTTGACCGTTGTCAGATTATCGACGGTCGACGCTCTGTTCGCCGATTTCAGTCGACAGCGTGCATTGCTTGTCGAGTGACGTTTAGTTTTGCGGGCACAGGTTCGTCCAAATAAAAAGTTCAGCCTTGAAATCGCCGACTGCTCCCTTCGTGTACGTCACGACCCCGCGACAATATGAAATGAAGATATTGGGCACCAATGTACTCCTTGAAGAAGAAGAAGTGATCCGAAACGGCGCTGCATACAGTGACCTCAGAAGCAGAAGGAGAGCTGGAGCACTTTTTGAGGCCTTCAATAGATGCCAAGAACAAAAAAAGAAAAAACAGCGCCGATAGTCCAGAATAGTGCGCCTTTTGCTAGGAAATACCACTCGCTCTTCAAGTCTAGTAATCGCCATGACGCCCAGGCGACGAAGGACGGCAACGACCTGAAGCACAAGGACAGGGTTGCCGTTGACCAGACTTGAAAAGGAGCCAGAATTCAAGTTAAAAGTAGCTAAAGTAGCCATGCCATTTAACGTTATCGCCAAATTTGTAGCCAAATAGAACAAAAGCGGTATTATGACTAAGTTCGTGCAATTTTACAGCAAATGTGATTTTGAATATGGAAAACATAGAAATAAGGGAATAATATTTCCATCTTCCTTGGTCTTCAAGCTACACTTATATTACAAAATCTTATTTATTTATTCATTTATTTATTTACTTATTAGTCTATCTATCTATTTTATATCTACCGCCAGGCCATGAGAATTGCAGAGGAGAACGGATAAAACCCAAACAGAAAAGTAATAGAACACGGTGAGGAAAAAAAATAACCTGAACAGACTTCCAACAGGCTAGTACTTGTGCAGTGGTGAGTGCCTCATGAAAACGATGACCATTGGTAAGAAAGTGATTCCACTCATTTGCTGCGAAGGCTAGAGAAGCTTCAAGTTTTATCAAATGGAATGCGTACCTCATAGCGGTAACCAATGCGATTGGTGAGCAAATAAATGTGTTGTCAATGTCACTACAGCGGTATATTCTATGAAATAAGTTCAAGCGGAAAATCTTCCGATGCGGCTAGAGCGAAGGAGAAGGGCTGGATTTCGAGGCTGCTATTCTAGCAGTGCAAGTGTATAGATCAAAAGAATATTACATTCTTCCTGTCTATATTACATGATAAGTGAACCCATAAATACTTATAAGAAGTCATGGTTTCTAAAGCAACGCTGTTGAAGAGGTTAGTGGACCAACTGTTGGTGTTCCGCACAACACGAATAACCTTACATTTTCTGTCATTTAGTTCCATAAACCATATTTTGCTCCAGGTGGTGCAGTAACGATTTCGAATTGGTTAGTACTGTTATAGTTATGTCCGCCTGTATATAGCTTAAGCAGGATAGAGTTCTTGTCAGAGACTGAGTAATATTGGAACATTCCAGCCAAAAATTCAGTGGGAACATTAGACATTGAAGAAGTTTTTCCTTGAAGCCGCACACAGAAATTGATTACTAGATTTACCATAACAGACCATCTTCCTTTTGATGCGAATCTTTGATTTTTGTGAAGTTCGTACGGTAACACGGGCTGTGCTCTCAGCATTAGAAATGACGTCCGAATGAATAGCGGGCAGCCTGAGCAGCGTCAGCAGAGCGCTGGCCACGCGTCTGCCAACACGCGCGCAACTTTGTCTCTCACGCTTTGTGGGCGCGCCGTGCGTTGCGTGGAGCTGCGATGCGCACCATGGAAAACTCGGCTACCAAATGCACCCCACCGGAAGTTTAATGTAGCCAAAAAATAGCCATGGTGCCAACCTGGAATATTCGTAGCCAGATGTCGTCCTAAAGTAGCCAATTTCGCGCTAAGTAGCCACCCACGGCAACCCTGCACAAAGATGATGTTAATTTCATCGCAAAATACTGATATACCGCAAATTCGAATCGTTTTAGACTCCTCTTACGAGCTAATTCAAGCCCAAATGAACAACCTCTAATAGCCAAATACAAATTTTACTCCTGAATACCGACGATATTGCGCTATATAGATTTTAGCCACAATATAGATTTGAGGTGTTCAGGGAACAGGAACACATTGACAAAAATTGTTAGAGCAGGCCTGTCCATATTGTCAATATAAAAATGGTGCGTTTTTTCTCAATTTCAGTTAAAGTGCATATGACTCTCTAATGGCCGGTTCACGATAGCGGCACGGCGGCTCGCTATTTGCCGTTTGCCGTTCTCAGGCTGCCGTGCGCGGGCGGTTTCGTTCGCGCACGTCTGCCGTTCTTTGCCGTTCGGAGAATAGGTCCGAGACCCATTTTCTTGCCGTTTTCCGTTTGCCGGAGAGCGACGCGGCCAATCAGCGACGGAGTATCTACATCGGTGAGCCGGGTCGCCTGCTTTCGGCTTTCCCGTCGTCCGCGTCTGCTGCGGTACGCTTCGAGCTGCTTGCTTCTTCTACGCGGTTTTCACCACCATGGTTTTCACGCTGGAAGTGCGGATGTCGTCGGCGTCGTTGCCCAGCATCGTTCCAGCAGTTAATAGAGCGTTTTCGTCTGTCTGGTATTGAAAAACGCGCAGCGTTAAACCAAATAACGTGTTCCTAAGCTGGCGCCTGGACAAGTGGCGCCAGCTATCCAGGATTAGAAACAACTAACAAACGCGTAATTTATGCCCTCCGAGATTTGGGTAGCGCCCATCGCCACACGGTAAGCCTATAAGCCTACGACATCGATTATTTGAGTATGGCTCTGAAAAACGGTGCCGAATCGATCCGAATACTGTGTTGTCGAAGCTTAAGGACATGAATCTAAAGAGAATGGAGGCGTCAGTTCCGAGCTCACAAGCTACAGAGCGCACGACGGCCGCTTGATAGATTCGATGTGGTCAACAACTGGATTCGGAAGTGCAGCCATGTTTTTCGGAGGCCCGAATGCCTCGCCGGCGGAGCTTGCCGTGCACTTTGAACAGCTCTCTCACAACACTATAGACGAATTCATTGAAGCCCAACGTATATCGCACTACGAACGATTGTGTCAAACACCTACAGGACGTCATCTCATGTGCGCTCTCGGCATACCTTACGTCTCACAGTTTGGCCAGAAAACCCCAATACCCCCCGGAAATTCGAGACACCTTCGTGATCCCCCCCCCCCATACCACGCAACATGCACCCTGAACATAACCCGGAAAGACGCGTCGACCGCGCCAAGCCACTAGCTAAGCGCTACGCGCAAGCCGCACACGTTGCGCATGTAGACGCAGCGGAATATCCTACGCATCGGGCCATGGCCCTCGCTGTGGCCACCGGGCCGCAGCACATCATTGCCGCAACTGGATCCATTCGAGCAACCAAACCCGAAGAAGGCGAAGAAGCAGCCATCGCTCTAGCCTACGCCACAACCCAAGCATCCTGTATCATCAGCGACTCTAAGACTGCCATCCGCAACTTCACCAAAGCCTTGATTTCACAACCGGCGCACCGCATTCTCACAAGTACACCTCTCTCACGTCGCCGCCGCGTTGAGGTCATCTGGGCTCCGGGCCACTCGGGGCTCGCGGGGAACGAACACGCTCATGACGCCGCCCGAGCTCTCGTCCACCGGGCGCGTCATTCAACAGAGCACCAGCCCTCGCTACCCGATGCGGCTGAGCGAGAGATGATGGTCTCCTCTTTTCGCGGCCATGCGAGAGACAGAATGGTTACCTTCGGAAAAATCCTCAAGTACTACCGTAAGGCCCGACTTAAATACCCACCACCAGACAAGTCCCTTAATAAGCAGCAATCCACTACTTGGCGTTTATTACAGACACGCACTTTCCCCCTGTCCTTCACTATACAGCCGTATTTACCCCGCCGTCCACACATCACAATATAAGGCGTGTGGTGTACCTCACGCCGAGCTCGATCATATCATATGGGCCTGTCCCGCAGCTACTCACACAATAAAACACAGCACAAACCCTACATTTACAATCACCACGGCCGAGCAGTGGGAGGCTATGCTGCTCAGCACGTGCCCGGAGGACCATCTCTTCGCTGTCCGGCTGGCCGAAGACGCCGCCAGGATTCAAGGCCTGGCCGCCGCCTGAGGAAGGGGGGTTTCGGAGGGGCCCGTCTCCCCGGCCCCCCCGCCACTTTTGACCCCAGCAGGGACACTTTAATAAAGTTTCTTTCTCTCTCTCTCTCGCGGGCGGCGGCGGCCGACGGTTTACGGCACCGCGCCGTTACGGCAGGTTTGCCGCCACCGTGAACCAGGCATTAGAAAAAAAAAAAAAAAAAAAAAAAACGCCGCATACTACTATATAGATTGTTTTGCGTGCGCATGCCCAGCGAAGGCAAAGCGATGGGTCGGTTCTCGAGCAGACGACGCTCGTCATGCACCGCCCCGGCACGCTTTCGCGTAGGCGCTTGGTTTTTGCCGTTTCACGTAAATGGCGCTGGCCACGCGCTTTCGTGTTCCCTCGAGCAGTGGACCGATATGTATGTACAGTCATCGTAACGTCGTCAAGGTGCGGTAGTTCAATCTGCCTATACTCAACATTTAAAAAAAAAAAACGTTGATGTCATGCAAGTACGAAAGAGAAAGTTTATGTTTAGCATCACGTAAAACGAATTTTGTAATCACCTCGTAAAAATGCAGGGTGAAAAAGGCATGCGCACAAACTCAGAAACGAAAGATATACGCCGTATAATGGGAATTCGCTTTGACTCCATCTTATGAACTCACAGTTATCTGCAAGTAGCAGCTAGTGAGCTCCAATGTAGCGAACAACACGGCATTTAAGTGGCCGTAGCGTGGTCTCTTCAACTGTTGGAAACGGGTAGGGGTTGCTTATTCTCATGCCATTCACCTTGCCGTAACCGCCACATAGCCCTGCACAGCCACCATTTTGACGAGGGTAACTAGAAATCATGATGGGGACGTACACAAAGATTCTGCCCCTGTCATCAATCATTCCACCTAACGCCTTGTCATGATGACGTCTTTGTGACTCCTAAGCGAATTAAGGTTGCATTACGATTCTTTGGCGTTAGTAGTGCCTACAAGATTAACGAAGTCGCCCGTTTTTTCCGAACATTACGCGCAATAGTTGTTGGGCATGTTGAAGTTGCGAAGGCAGCGCAGACGACCCCTCAAGATTACCAATTGCTTGGAACACCTGGTCAAGTAGAACGGGCAACTGCAGTTGCCTCGCGTACTTTTCCAGCAGCGGCGAAAGACAAGCATTCATTGACGAAGAGCATGTCAGCCAATCCCATAACTTGAAATGGCCGCTTGCCCTACGAAAGTTCATGCTTTCTGATATCTACGGATAAATTCGCGGGATACAAAAAAGTCATAGTTTAGCCGCGAGGCCGACACGATGAATGCGATAGCAACAAATTAGAATGCCACACGATGAACGGGAAGCAACTCGATACTTGCGGAGCGTTGCTCAAGCGCAAAGGACTCATGAAGAGAACACACACAGCACGAACGCGAACTATCAGCTGTCACTGCTTGCCACTCGCACCACGCTGCCCATAACAAAGAAGGACGCTCGAAAAGAACGTACAGGTACACACAGGATGAATGCGAACTAACAACTGTCGCAATCGTTACTGTTTCGCATATGATGAGCGCGCTGCAAGGGTCGACTGTGCCAGCGCCTCCTTGTCGAACACTGCGGCGTGTGAAGCGACCCCTCTGCACCTCCTGCGGCGTGTGGCGTTCGAAGCATCGCTTTCCCGGCGTTCCACATCACGAATGGGTACAAAAATGGGCCACCTCTTAGTGCGCGTCGTCTCAACAGTTGAAACAAAATAGAATCCCGGCGGCGGAATTCAAAATTTTTTTTTTCTGCTGAGTGATTTTTTTCGCAGCTTTATATAAATATATATATATATATATATATATATATATATATATATATATATATATATATATATATATATATATATATATGTGTGTGTGTGTTTTTGTGTGTGTGTGTGTGTACGGGACAAAACGGCGACGGCAGATATTCGCCGAGAGTGTACATATATTGCTATCGCAATACTAGTCATGAGAGAGAATTATACACCAATGAAACTGTAACATTTGTCGTTGTTTTTCCACAAAAAACTTCATTTTTCGCGTAAGCAATAAGAACTGTAGCCGGGGCTCCCGTGTTCTTCATCGCTATTTAAGCCATGTAACTAATAAAGACGCTCATATTTTGCTTCATATTGATGACATTCTCGACAGTGTTCGCCGAGCCAAGTATTTTTCATCAGTCGACTCCACAGACCTCAACAACCAAGATTACGTTATATCCAATGGTCTTCATAGCTTCGAAGTCTTGCTATGCAGACTTTCCAACGCCCCATCAGCTTTTGAACGCATGATTAACACCCTCCTGTGGGGGGTATAAGTGCTCCATCAGTTCATGTTACTGAAACATTTCCATCATATACTCACCTACGTTTGGCAGTCATTTCACGCGTTCATCGTCCGTTCTTGATGTTCTTCGTAGAGCCTTTCTACGCCTGATTTTGACAAATACCGTTGAAGCTAGCGCCACCTTGAGAGTACTGCCGGTGCTTAACCAGGCGCCGACAAGGTACGTGGAGTGCCAGAATTCGGTGTTCAGTGAGGAACCATAAACCTATGCAGTTTCGCCCAATTATGCTCCTTCAGTCGCCGCATTGATCAGCGAACAGCGCTCGTCCACTTGCTGATCTAATAAAAAGGACGTCTTCTTCACGTGGGTATTAGAAAAAGGCGACTATTTTTCTGGTCTCATCCTTTTGCTTACATCGTCAGCTATACCGACCCATTTCGACCCCTCATTACCCAGAAAACCTTAGCGGATGCAAATGATTATAGAATTGCGTATGTCCTTTCCCAGCGATAGGACGGCAATGACGGAGTTCTTTCTTATACTTGTCATCCTATTGTGTCCTTAGAAATGAAGCGTTCTATCGCTAAGCGTCAATACTTGGCTTTGGTGTGAGCAGTGACCAAACTGAGGTCTTATCTGTATGCGAGAGATACTTGAGTTGTCGCCGGCTATAGTGCCCTCTGCTGGCTCTTGTCGCTAAATGGCCGTCCGTAAGTCTCGGGCGCTGATGTCCAAGGCGCCAGGAATACTCGTTTGTTGTTAATACCAGTCCGCACAACAGGAGCAAGACAGAAATGTTTTGTCACGTCTCCCTGCTAAGCACCTTAACTCACTGACCTTGTGACACCTGCGTACTGTCTATCCAGGCTTTGGTTCCTATCCCAACTGAAGACCGTCGATACGAATTGTTACAGTTCATCACCAAGCGTCCAACGTCCTCATCACCAGGCCCTTCTGTATGGGTTTTAGATTACGCGACATTCTGTATCTTCGTAGCTTCAGCCTAGATTGTCCGGAACTTTTGCTTTTCTTACCTCATCATCTATGCTCCAATGTTGCGCACCAACATCGTGACCAACCGACGCACGGTAACCAAGGTGTCTTGTACGTGCGACCCGGTGCGTCGTCGGCTACTCTGGCTTGGCATGTATCGTTATGCAGTCCGCTACGTCACTGCTTGCGACCACTGCCAAGGCCGTAGTACTCCTCCTCCGCTGCCTTCCGGTCCCCTACATTTATTTATATGCCAGAAGAACACTTCTGCCGTGTTCGCATTCATCAGATAGGTATTTTTTTGTATGTCCATCACGGGAAATAAATGGGTTGCGGTTGCGACCGATCACAACTCAATCTTTGCCATCCCTCGAAAATTGTCATAAAGGTGTTCCACTAACGTCAACTTTAGTGGAATACATCCTCCATGCATGCTCAACTGAACGCAAGCTTACTGCTGCTTTTTTAATTTATTTGTTTCGTTTTATTTGGCACACTGCTGCAAGCAATAGTCCAAGCAGCAGATGATCCACATAAAAAAAAGCACACCAAAGAAGGAAAAAAAATCAAATTGGTGCGTAGCATGGGCTAAGTAGATGGTAATGAATTCCACTCTGTGACTGTTCGCAGGAAAAATGATTATCTATATCCATTACTTCTTGCGAATACAGCTTTGATGCAATGACTGCCCTTGCGAAGGGAGGCCCGACCGATGTGCGTCTACAAGTAGTCGTAAGGTTTTATTCCCAGCTTGTCAAAATATACCAAGCTACGAAATTTGAACTTTTTTTTTGTTTTGTTTTTTTCTTCTTTCAGATAGTGGTACTAATTCTGCCAACTGTGACACAGCCGAAGGCGAACTAACGCGTTGAAGCATTTGTAAACATGGCATAAGGCTAATCTTTGAATTTTTTCAAGTTTTTTTGTACGTTTACACGCACGTAAAAACAACGCAGCCGTATTCTAGAGGGTCTAATAATCGTTTCGTACGTTCTCAAGTTAGAGGAAGATTCCCACAACTTGTGTTTCAGGAGGTCTAATGTTTGGGGGGCTGAAGAGCATACGCTATTTATATAGGTCGACCTGCTAAGACTAGAAGTTAAATTTATTCCTATATATTTACATGTCTGAACTGCTTCAAGAAGGTTATATTATGTGGTAGGTAATAGGAAGTTTGTTGCATTTGTTAGTGATGCTCGGGTGCACAGTTTACTGAAGATAAATTACTCGTTCCCCTTTATTGCACCATTCAGCCAAATTATTTAAAGTGGTATTTAAGATGATTTGGTCACACAAAATTTACAGGCAGTAAATATGACGCAGTCATCAGCGAATAATTTAACATAAAGACAAATTCGCTACGACCTGAACGTCATTATTGTAAGTATTAAAGACGAGTGGTCGTGCAATAGAGTGGACGGCCCTCTTGAGTGGACATCAAGGAGCCGCGAACTGGGTCCGTCAATGTTAACGTGCTCTTTACGATTGGATAGCTATGTATTAACCCAATAAAAATGTGCAAAGGTCAACCAATGGCTCTCATTTTTAATTTAACTGAGTGCACTATCCTCATACAAAGATGGACGGACTGAGCAAGCGCCTGGACCGAACGCTAACTCAGATGTGGTCGATGTAGGCTTATAACCGTGACAGGGACAAGGCATTCCCATTTGTTACCTTTACGTAGAACTTTGCGTACAACGTGACACCACGGCTTGTTTGCCATTTGATGTATTATTTGAGCGACATTTGATGCCATTTCGATCTTCAACGTTCTTACTCAGTTTTGTGTTTCTGTGATATTACCTCTCCGCAATTAAAAAATAAGTAAGACCAAGACACCGTGAATAATGTCGTTACAGTTATCACTGACATCAACGTTTCTATCAGCGGTTACACCTGTCGTTGTTACACCTTGTTACACCTGTCGCACCGTGGCCTCACTCGACGGTCGCGAACGCAAAAACACAACCGTAAACTCAAACTACACGATGCAGCCCTCACAGAAGAAGCTGCGACATATGCCACCCAACTTATGGACGCCAACTGGGTGGACAAATGCAAGAGTGTTGCTGGACAGATGAATACGAAGGGGACCTGGATACTCTTTCGAACCCTAATCGTTCCTGCACAGTCCAGAGGGGAAACGCAACGCTAACTAAGCCATGGCTTACATGGTTTTCAAGGCACTACAGCCCAACTCGCAGATACGCAGAGCGACAGATATCTCTGACGCATCCACGATCCTTTAGGACCTGAATACCATTACATAGGCAAACCGAACACCAAACTGGACGTCGTCTTTGAGCTCTACTACCTCAAAGCGGCACTTGCTAAGATGAAAAGGGGGCCGGTGGCGGGCTGAGACAGAGTAACGGTAAAACTCCTAGCTAACCTTCCCGATTCGGCATACATACACCTCCTCGATCATATCAACACCATCCGAAGGAGTGGAGGACCGCTCTGGTCACTTTTGTAGCAAATTCGGGCAAACGTATGAATACCTATAACCCTTAAACGCCCCTAGGGAACATATTTCCCACGAAGTTTAAAGGCCTCTATCTCTAATACCCTCAAGTCATCATCCCTGAGACGGTTTCTACATCTGTAGTGATGTTTGAGAATCAACTGGACAAAATTTTAGCGAGACTAACGCAAGCAGCTACGAGGTGCCTCAGTTTTCGTCGTAGCCACCACCGCTTTTCTCTCTGAGCGGGAGTTCGTCGCGCGTGTTTTTACCAGCTGCGATAATTCGTGGATGAATGTATTTACCACAGTGAGAAAGCTCAGTAAATGGATTTACTGAATGCCTCAAGTGTACACTGTAAAAAATGTATAATAAATAACATAAAATTTACAGTATTTTTTGTTTTACCTACATGAAATTTCTTGGATTCGGCAAAAATGGACACTCTGTTTTTGAAATGATGTACTTTGTCAGTTCAACCCTGTAAACAAATATTTTCTCTAAATATCAGAGCTACTTCTGAATAAATACCAAACGTTGTTAGATTTTACCTGTTCCTTCACAGAAAAATTATGTTAGAGCTCTCAAGACCTTGGGCATCGCATCAATTCGCCTAAAAGTTTGCTATAGTGCTTCATCCGCTGCAAAAGTGCGACGCTTGGTGAAATAAAGCCTTCTCTAGAGCAAATCGTGAACTCGACATTGACCATTTTGCAAATTAGTACAATTCAGACTTCGAGAAAAATTAATGCCAAACTCGACACATACCAGACGAATGTCGGCGGTCGTGTTATGTGCCTTCTGTTGAGAGGTTCTACATGATAATGAACGCTGAGAAGGAAATGAAAGGTGTTGATGCCACACTACACTCAATTTGCAGGGAATGCCGCAAAGAATTGCGGATTCTGGACACCATTGAGAGAACAAAGCATGAACTACTTTATTATTTGAACTTGGTACTAGGAAGAGAAAATTTCTATAGAATAGCAGAAAAAATGTGTGCAAATACAAAAAGCCTGTTTTCTGGGAGAAATTAGAAACGAAAAATCTCTGTAGAAAAGCAGAAAAGTAATAACAGATAATGTACGCAATACTACAGAAAACTACTAATAGAGAAAACATACAAGAACAGAACTGTTATGTCCCTAATTTGCCATGCATTTTCTGTTTTTCTCAGAGGATTTTTTTACAGTGTAGGGCTATTATCTGGTCCACTTTTAGATCCTAATTTAACGAGGAACTCAAGTTATTGACATTTGAATTGTGACTGCAGTGGGAATATACTTCCCTGCGGGCCTTCCACGACGCCAATCCACAGGATGCGATAAAAGAAAACACACTCGACAGCAAAAGAAAACGCACTCGACAGTTCAAGAAGCACTATATTTACACTTTTTTTTTACCTGATGATGCAAACAACTTTTGTGACAGCCGGGAAGATGGTGACGAGGACGAACCAATGTGCATAATTCCTCGCTCGAATGGTGATGCTGTACACAATGACCACACGACTTCAAGGCGATGCATTGGCTCCTGTGACTTTTTTTAAGGGATACTCTTGAAAATAAAAGACAGCAATACACATGCCCTGAAGCCCTAAAGTGGCCGAAAAGAGCTTTAGGTGTACCAGACCTAGTGCCGCTTTCATCTGTACCACATTTTCCTACAGGACCATTGACCTTCAAACGTTACTGTTGTCGTTTAAGTGAACAAAAATGACAAGAGGTCGAAGATTATTTGCTCTACGGGCGATGTTCACGTTGATGTCGTACCACGCTTTCAAAAGTTCCCCCACAGGTGCGGTTCTGCAAAAGGCCCATAGGTAAGTATATTCCCACCCTAAAAATTCCGATTTAGCGTTGTATAAAGAAACATTTGACGTTGCATTGTGTTCTTTGGATAATAGACAGTGTGTTCAAATAATCGTGCA
>JALIZH010018361.1:0-44036 GCA_030522465.1 Rhipicephalus appendiculatus | reverse complement strand
TCACTCGGACCTGAAAATTTTAGTATTTATTTTATTGGCATCTTTCTGAATTTTTATGTCACGGACAAAATGATCATTTTTCGCTCACTGCCCCCGACACCGACACTGAAACCGATACCAACGGCGAAATTTCGGCGATACGATCTCTTTAACGCTATCGGCTTTGATATTAAACCAGGTTCCACAATGTGTCAGTTATGCAATCAGTGAACACAGCACAGGCCACGAGATATTTCACTGTGTTCGTTCTTCCTCTTGCCAGCAACCATCTTGTTATTATTCACATTTTTATTTGCTGTTTCGGGCGTGACATTATAGAACTTTTCCTCCATGCTGTATACTTGGCGAAAACTTTCTGTGGCAGGACAGCCCACGATACGTTGTTGGAGCTCCTGCACGTTTTCCTAAGCAATGTAGTCCTGTTAGCTGGCGATTTCGGTTTTGGTTTCGCAAGAGTATTCAACATGTGCGTTTGTGTACGTACAGGCAAGGCTAATGACGTTATTTTTCGTGAAAGTGTTCAAAAAGGCACATGATATATAGCTTTAATCGAAAGATATCGCAAGCCTTGATATACTTACGGATGTAGCACCGAAGGAAGAAATACCTGGGATCATTGTTGAGCTTTTTCCGCAAATCACACTATATAACGCTAAATTTCCAGATGCTCAAGTCTACGTGCAAAGCTACGACCATACGTGCAAAGAAACGTACCATATAGTAATATTTACTTTTTTATTGAGGCATTTTTATTGACGCGGTCGGCTTCATTCTTTAAAGAAAAACAGCCACGGCGAAGCAGGACCTGAGCAAGTGGAAGTCCTGCGCTAAGGAAATGAATCATTTCTATCTCCCGGTGCATACAGCACCAACATCGTCGTGTTCCTAATTCGCAGACACAAATTTTTCTGGAGATGGTCAGGCGATTTTGTTAAGGAACGGGAAAGCGTATACGGTCAGCGGAAATCTTCGTCAGTTTTTAATTCCAAGTGCGTGAAAGGCGCTCCTTAGCTATCGGGCTCAAGAACGCCGTTTTTCTAGGGTGTAAAGCACACTATCAACCGTACAATAGATATGAATGCGTCTGTTGTCAAGGAGAAGCTCTGCACTGGCTAATTTATCATCGTAAGTCACTGTCACCGCAAAGCGCCAAGAAACCTCCGCCGCAGACGCCGATGAGCAGTGTTAGAATACCTGATTTTCAGAGTGACTGCACAATACCGACCATGTATGCAGCAAAATTTATGAAATGGGTCTTTTATTTTACGTAGTGTTTTCAATTGCAGTTTTGCATTCAAGCAGCCGGTCTTGCTGAAGATTAGCAGCTTACCGGCGTCAACTTGACGGTAACTTTCGCGATGAGAGGCCCACTTACGCTGGTGGTGTCTCTTGAACGCAACTCCGTCTGCGGTAATTGTGGGTGCAATAATATAATTCGCAACCAATGGCTTCGTTTCCTTCTGTTAGATGAATACAGCTCACCGCACCAACACGCTCTCATGCTCGCTTACACGCTTCGATGTGCATCTGCTGCAACCGAGTGACACTCCACCGTTCTTAAAAAGATCTCGAAAACGTAAAATTTACGCTAGAAAATGAAAAAAAAGAAACTAGAAACAGCAAAATAAAAGAAACAAAAAAACAAGAAAACGAAAACCTTTCACGAGATCAACCTTTTGACTTAAAATAATACCTATTTCTTCTCTTTTTATTTTTTTCTTTTGTGCTAGGTAGTAGTATACAAAATATTGAGTTCGCTGACTACGTGCAGAAGCACAGTAAAAGTGTGTGCTTCAGCTCAGTAGCCTTGGCTCCGTTTCCACAGAAAGTTCTTTTTTTATAGATATTCAGTAATCCAGTTTCCTCGACAAACAAGGCAAGTATCGAGCGGCTCTAGGCGCCTGCAGCGAGGGAAATCCATGCTCAACACAGGAACAGACACCTAAGAAAAAAAGCGAACACTTGCTCATACGGCTTTTCTAAATCATTCTGTGACGCCGACACCAAATCCTTCTTCATGGGGTGTAGTGACGACATAGAGCGCTGCACATGTCCAGAAAACTTCGCGAGAACTTAGTGCCAGACACTCGCTTTCATGATATGATAGTGTAATGGGCCATTCGTTGGGCCATTGCAGACTGACAAACGCTTCGAACAAAATGAAGAACGCCTGCCGATGGAACCCAGAGAGAGGGCCCTAGGGACAACTTCAACCTACAAAGAAACTCCACAGTTACGAATCAGTTATGCAACATCGAAAGGAGATTATGCGCGAATTTCACCCTCTTATTCTCTCTCTTTGAGTCATAGTTCCGGTTTCCATATACTAACTCCTGTGAAAGGTAGTAAAGCAGTTCGTAGAAACAAGAGTAAGCACATTTTCTTTTCATCACTCTTACACCCTTCCCCCCAAAATAATTATGGTTCTCCATAATGCAATTTCCGCACAAGACCAATATTTCTGTGAAGAAATGAAGTAAATGCGGCACTTATACTGGCAGAAAAAACTGGTATAGAATGAAAAAACACCATTAAATGCGTCATAAATAAACGCAGTAAGTTATCAAGCTATTTGAAAGTGCTCAGTATCTCTTAAAAAAATGTTGAGTGTAATTTGGAGAAGTTCTTTATTTCCTTTGTTTTCGTTATATTACGGCATAGAGACGTGCCCGAGCCGCAATTTGCTAGGCCCGAATACGATACTTGCCGAATGTGGCCCAGTGCGGCCCAACGATGAACTGAGGATGGGCAGCTTTGGCACGGCGGGCCTTGGTTTTTGCGCAAAGCGCGAAAACCAAGGCCCGCCACATCTCGACCATGTCACCTATGTTATAGTTATGTACAATACGATAGAAATTGACACATATTTTGTTAAAAAAAAGCAGCAGGTCGTTCACATAACATTGAGGCCATTATTTCTGGCCATTAGATCAAAACGACGACTTGTTTCACGTTCCTTTGTAGCCTTCTTCCTATTTCCCAAATGGTGTCAATAAGTGTGATGCAGAAATATTTTGTGCAATAAACGGCTGTAATACTGGAAATATATGACACGAAATTGTTTCGAACAGTGCATGTTGGTGGAGTGAGCGTTTCAATGAGCAGACATGTTCCGCTCTAAAGAACGAAAAATCATTGTCTAGCAACACCCCCTGTGGCAGAATCCTTCTTTTCTCAAGACCCCCCCACCCCCCACCCCTTTCTCCTAGCCTTTTACATTGTTTGAAAATATAGGTGCATTACTACAAAAATAAATCACGTACCGTAATGGACTGTTGAGAAAACCATATTTCCGAGTTACCTATTGCGGCATGGTGTATTACATTTGGGAAAGGCGTAATCAACATGAGGTATTTACGTAGACACGCTCAAAATGTGATTTCCGTATTAAGCAGTTTCATTTGAGAAAACTGTAAAACATACACATTCAGTGCTTATTACCATCTGAATTTTTATTCACATCTGCGCTTTGCTTCTTATTAAAATTGCGATAGACCGTCTGACCAATGCACTCTCAATTTCCAGACATACTACTTCTGCAACAGTGACTCTGTCTGAATTCTACGGCTACATGAATATAAAGAACGGCTTCAAGAGTGTGGAGCAACGGCAAGGTATTTTTAACCTTTTGTCAAGTGATTTTTATACAATGAAATTGCAGCTTCTTGTCCTAAAGAGAACTCAATCCCTTAATAATTTTTGCAAAAATGTCTGTTATTACAACGTTTTACAATGTATGTGGTGAGGCTGTACGCACAGTACTCCAAGGCTGACGTTGAGAAGTGGGCACAT
The DNA here is from genome assembly GCA_030522465.1 of Rhipicephalus appendiculatus. Classification (NCBI taxonomy): domain Eukaryota; kingdom Metazoa; phylum Arthropoda; class Arachnida; order Ixodida; family Ixodidae; genus Rhipicephalus; species Rhipicephalus appendiculatus. Next base: position 40,244 of record JALIZH010018361.1, on the reverse strand, counting down.
TTGTGCCTTGTTAGTGGAAGTAGAGCAGTAGAACAGTTTGCTTGCAATAGCATTTTTCGCAATTTTGGGATGCGCACACCATTGTTCGTGATGGTGTGTTATTCGATAGAAAAAATTGAAGTATACACTGAAAAATAACTCATGTGGCTCTGACGAATCTCAGTGAAACTTGTGCAAACCTTTTTTTTTTTTGTTGCCATCGATGGTATTGGTCATCAAGTTGCTTTGTGAAACACCTTGTAGCTGCCAAGGCAACACTGACTGTGATGTGCAGCATTTATGTTCCGTATTAGGACGTACAACCAAACTGCTAAAAAATCCTTAACACACCAGTAGAAGAGCGAAAGGGAGAATGTAAACTCTACTGTCGCTGCTAATGTATCGTCGTTGTGACATTGCCCCGTCAGCATTTTACGTTCTCTCTAAAAACACGCAGTGACACATTCATTCTTATAACGAATGTTTCAAACTATAACAAAGGCGAATGATGTGCACTCCTGGCTACGCAATTTAATTTGAAGTTGAGCTGCAAGCAGCCCATGGGTGTCCCTCACAAACAAGGCTTGAGGTACCTACTCGTAGTCAGGAAGCAGCTGTAGCATCGTTCGTGAACGCGCTCCCATTGCCAACTACATATGAAGCCACTAAAAATATATAGGTATTGGATTTCATGTTATAGCCTTTCTTTAACTGTGCAGTACTCGCCATTATTTCCCCCTCATGTCGGTCACCCCCTCGGATGAAGACAGATGGGGCCCATGCGACTTGTGCGCTGCGGCTGAAATGACACCGCAGGCAGGAATAGTATTAACATACACGAGTGTTTGCTCATGGTTAATAAATCTGAGAACAAACAGTTAGCCTAAGGAAGCATTTATTAAAAATTTGGTCAACAGAATAAACTTACTAACAGTCACAACTTTGTGCGAATAATTTAAATGTGTGCTAATACTAAGCGGGAATAAGTTTTCACAAGTGTGCCACAGTGAATAAATATCCTGCTGCGCCGTCATTTGATATTTTGCCCATTACGGGGTTCGCTCCAGACAAGCCCTCCTACCTCCTCATTTTAGCATCTTCGATGAGAGATGCTTGGAGAGCTTCCTAATCCTCATTTTCTATTATATGACATCACTACTTCTCACTGAACGGATGAAATGCAAATACAACTGTTAAGAACAACATCAGCATCGTAGCTGAAGGACGAGGATCACCAGTTTGATATTATCCTATGGCACACAAAGTTCACACAGTGCCTCTTTCATGATTTCGTGACTCGAGATTTCAAAAGACGTGAACTAATCTACAGATTGTTCCAAAGCAAGCGAGGACAGCACATGTAGCTATTGCTACAACCCTTCTCAGAACGCTGAAAGACAGATGTCTGGATGCACGCTGTTAGGTAGACTATCTCTGATCTGACAAGAACGTTCTGACCGTAGTCCGAATTTGGCGACAATAGCGTCGTATAATTTGCAATAAAACTTCACTATATAATTTCTATTCACAGGTGGCATGAAAGCTGCTCACGCTGTGGCGTTCTCTAACTACGGAAGCTGCAGTATCTACTATAATAAACAAGGCGAAGATGAGCCTGCCAAGGGAAAGGGAAGTAAGTATCTACACTGCACTCAAATGCAATTACTAAATGCGAAGCGTTTGTTAGCGAACTGCAGCAACTAAGCGCGTTTCTATCTATCTATCTATCTATCTATCTATCTATCTATCTATCTATCTATCTATCTATCTATCTATCTATCTATCTATCTATCTATCTATCTATCTATCTATCTATCTATCTATCTATTCAGCCCCTTACGTCTGGGTGCTCTCGATCGCCCTTTTACCTTGGTGTAGGCCAAAATTGGCATGGGAGGGTAAGAGAGCTTCAGGAATATGACTGTCTGGTAATGACATGAATAATGTGAAAAACATCCTGTCGAGTACGTCTTGAACCTCTTTTCTCCAGGCACGTGTGGAACACACCCGTATATCCCGGGCCATGGTACGCGGGTATGCGCAACATGTGATTGACAGTTTACATCTACCCCCGAAACGGCGAGAGCAGACATTACTAACTTAAATGTGAAAGCGTAAAGAGAAAATTACATCGGCAGATGATTACACAGAAAAAAAATCGGACCTCTACAGGACTCTATCGCAATTTTTCTGCGTGGCAAAAAGGCATTCCACCAGAGGCAGATGACCAGGCTAGGTCTTGAAGCTGCTTTGAAAAAAGGCGCAAACACAATATGCAGGCGTAAGTTCGGCGCAAGGTCACCAATCCCTTACGCAGTTTCGGTCTAATGCTAAAGAGTACAGATAAAAGTTTCTGTCTATTGCAGTACTTACATATTTTAGAAATGGTTTAGAGGTGAGCAGAAAGCTGATAATGAAAACAGGCTGGAGCTTATTTGTGATGCTTGTTTGAAGAACAGATTGGGAGATTTTTTCGCAGTGCACGATTCGTTATATTTTTCCATGTCACTCAAAATGAACAAAACAATACTTGTCAGCCCTAACTGTAAGCCAATATACTTGTCACTACCTTCTGTGCATGATAGGAATATAAAGATGGAATTCGACACAAGCCGTGTAAATCATAATAGAGAACTGACAAGATTTTGAAGCACCCGAAAAGGGACATCTTCCGTTTCTATGGTGTCCACTGTCATCGCTCTGCACACACCGGAACTAGACAACGCGTACAAAGTATTTTACTTTGATTTTAAAGTTCATCATCCAGCATATGCCAGCCAGCCACACAGCAATGAATATTATCACAAGTACACACGGTTCACTGGGTTTGCGAAATTTGCGTCCTGCATGCAGCCTAAATTTCAGAAATCACTGTCAGAGTCTCTGGACGACAATCCAGTCATCGTTCTTTACGTGAACCACGTGGGACTAACGTCACACCTCTCTTGACACGTCACTGCGAAGCCATCCTCTCTATAGCGAAACCGAAACTAGGGTTTTAAGGTAGCGGTATTCAAAAAAATTGAAGGACACTTTTTTACATTCCAAAGTGCGTTTGGCGAAAGCTTGTGGTCATTCGACTGACTATGCCATGTCTTTTTTTTTTCTTTTATACTCTCACTGGGATGACACACAAACGTATTGTGTGCGTGTTTTCTTTTTTCTTAATATTTTTATCGTGAATCGCAGCGAGGCGCGGGGCTAATGGGCCTCCGTTCGCATGCGTTCGAACTTTCTCGCGCTTTGCACATCGTGCAGACGCCATCCGCGTTCCAGCGCTTAAATTGACGGGCACATTGTAAATTCCAAAGTGTGTTCCGCGAACGCCTTTGTCCATTGAGACGGGGTCGGTCAGAATGTAATGCGATAATCGCATGATTGGAAAGGCTGGAGAGTCCAACGCGACCGGCTTCTGTTTTCGCGCCCCGGCGGCCACCTGCCGCCGTGCCAGGGCACGGAGGGACGGACAGAAGAACGTGAGCATGAGACACTAAAAATATTCCGCCTTAATATATTGCATGCAATCCCAAGCACCACGACACTCTTTTTTAGGGTTCTTGACACGAGCGTTTTCATTTAGAGCAACAACCCGAAAATATTTCAAATTTGTGTCAGTATTCCTTCAAAACAGCTAAGTTGGTCAATCTTACCTGCTTAACGTGGCCTGCTTGTCTGATGATAGGTTCTTCCTTGGTTCGTACTCCCCTCGCGCCACGCTGCGCAAACTCTGCGCGGAGGCTGCACCGACTCTCTTGTCGGTGGGCGTGGCATGGGCCTTGACCACCTCTTTTTTTTTTGTCAGACGTCGGACGTATTACCTCGAGCTCTAGAAGCTTAAAAAACAATTTCGCCGTATAATTCTTCATGAAGTATTCTGCAAGATTTCTGCCGTAGAACGTCCTTGTCAAGCAAAGGAATACTTCGATATTCAACGGCCATCAATCACTTTTTTTCTTTCCCTTTCCTGCGTCAAGTGGCCATCGCCATCACCACGGAGAAATGTCATTCTACTGCAGTTTAAGGCTTGTCAGTCTCGACATAATGGTTCTCCCGATTTTCGGGCAATCGTACCACACTTCCGTTCACTATAACTCTATAGCGGGGCAACGACTCCAACATTTATTTGGTTTCCTCGCAGCAGTGAGCTGACCTGTTTTTTTACTGCAAATAAACTTCTGTGCACTTCCTTTTTTTTTTCAAGTTGTCAACGCACCCAGTCGCCCGATTGTGCTATACCGATTCCACCCCCGGTAGGGGGTACAACAAACGTCGAATCTTCAAGGCCTATACGCCAGTTCAGGCACTTCGACAATATCCGCACGATAACGTGAGCGGTCATCGCTTCCAGAGTAAAAACTGATTTGATTATTCGTGAAACATTTGAAGCGCAGCTCGTTCGGCTGGAGAAAGAAAACGCTGACTACCGATGCGCGTTCGGCCAGTGCACCCCCGTAATATGCATCCAATATCATTGAATGTCGCTTATAGCCTCAAACGTTATCCTAAATCACTGTCGTGTATGTAATATTTTTTAATGCTCGACAAAAGCACTGAACCATGAAGCAGTGAACCAACCTGCCCAGTTTACTGTACTCCTGAACCATGAAGAGCCGTCACCTATGGTCAATCTTTTTTCCTATGAGAGGCAGTTTCATAGTTGTCTTTTGAAAACACGCATCTCCTCGGCTACCATTTGTTTTCACGCCGCGGACGTGGTTTTTTTTTTATTGATGAGGCATCAAAGGGTTTTACTCTAAATTACAGTTGCTATAGCCCCCCTCCACCCACCTTCTCGCACGAACCTAAGCTTACCAATCGTTGCAATACATCCCTAGTAAACTTGCCTAAATTATAGTAACTTTCGTGTTTACGCCGAGGACGCAGTGTATAACATTTCATAACTGCGGTGCAATAAAACGTACTTCCCTGTTGTCGTCTTTTGTGTCGTGTTGTTGTGACGCAGTCTCATATCTCACGCTGGGGTTACACAAGTATGACTTTTGATATATAAGCCGAACAGGCTCCTTCTTTACAACGTCAACGTGCGCTTGTCCGTAAACACTGGCGTCAGCGAAGAACTAATTAGTCGGTCCGAGCCTGCTAAGCTAGAGTCGAACGCCAGCGTCGGGGAGTTAAATGCAGTTCAAAGAATGATAAAAGCGGAGATGAAACCCCAGCGCCGGGAGTATGACACACCGGGCTTGGAGCAACTCATCTTAGAAAAAGTGTAGAAGGGAGACCATAATATATAAAATACAAAATCACAAAATACAAACAAATCAGATAATCACAAAACAAAACAAATATGCAATAAAATATCAAATAATCACGCGAAGAGAAGAGAAAATAGCAAAAAAGAGCAGATAAACACCATATTAACACAACGGAAACAATGGCGAATCAGTGCTCCGCAGTTCGCACAGCTTTCACTAGGGTTGAAACTGGGCTTGATTTTATTTAATTTTTTTACTCAAGAGATATATAACGCTCTCTCTTCAGCAATGCGCATGCTTTATGCCTGACAACAAATTACTAAGCAGCAGCGTTGTAGCTTCGCATCAAAGCAGCTTCGCTTGAGCCACTGAATGAAGGGCAGATTGAGAGGGCCATATCGTTGCTAGTGAGCAAATTATTCTGCTAAAACTGTTATTAATGGACAATCCTTTGTGCATGTGTTTTCATAGTAATAAAAAAAGCTTATCGTCAGAAAGTAAGCAATGGATTGACCTATGCCGAATAAATGTTAATCTCGTCCTTGCGATTATGCAGTAGCTGTCGAGGCACATTAGAATTTTTCCTATTTTCTGACACGCCAAAAGCCAAAAGAAAAAGAGGAATTTCTCACGCGCGAAAGACATAATAAATGTAGGGAATTTCATTCATTACGCAAAAGTTTACGTGGCATGCAACAAGACGAACGCTGCAAGCCCATACAATACAGGCATCAGAGTTCTGATTTTCAAGGTTTTCATTGCCAGTGTATGCATTAAATGGTGGAATATATATTCCACAGAACAAGATAAATGTATTCATTCTAAAATCGACGTTTTCTGCATTTTATCTTGCAGGTTACGAGTTATGGGTGACCGAGAACAAACGTGACGATCTTCCACCTTGTTGCAATTTCCTGTATAAATATCTTACTGTAGGTGAGACAACACGCCAGGTATATACGTCAGGCTGTGAGAAGGACAGCTCGTAGGGATATGTAGGGAATAAGAAATAGTAGTTTGCAAGCCACACTGATTTGCCGAAGTGATTCCCGCAAATTGTAGTCCCATGTAGAAATTGTTAGTAGAAAAATGGCTAATAAAGACTCTGAATTGCAAATGTGAGAGTTATTTTTGGAAGCACCTGGAACCATGTTTTTAGGCACCTTATTCCATGCAAGAAACCAAATAACCGGAATTCTACATATCAGGGCACCGCAAAAGACGTTACGAATTTAACGGCAGCTCACAGACAATGCCAGAAAGTTAGCTTGTCCCGAAGGGACCACAGAATATAGCACCGATAAGGGTGTCAACTTGATGTGGCTTCATGATGGATCCTACTACCTGCGCTGCGTGTCGACTGTCTAACAATTAGGACAATTTCAGATTATTGAAGATTCTCAATTTCCCCTCTGTGCGAGCGTTTCGAGGAAGCGGAATTTCGACTTATGATTTGTTATATCATTTGATTTTCTAACAAGCACCAGTGTTATTGTGTAAAGAGCCACCTTTCCTGCAGAATCTGCGAACCGAAAAAGCTGTTACCTAGAGTGAGGTTGTGTTTCCGACATTGTCTTGCTCGTATTCCTGTTCGGTTCTGATGTGATACCATTAGTCTAAACTCTTAGTCGTATGTAGCATAAAATTCTGGCCTTAAAGGATGGTTTTCTGGCTCATCAATCATACCCCATTATCATATGGCAGATGCAAGTGGCTTACTCTGTGTTCCCGCAAGCTAGCCGAGTGGAGCACTGCTGATTAACTGCCCGTCCTTTCCGAAATCCCCTGCATGGGTCGCATTGCGAGCCATTATATAAAAGGGTTGTATTAGTATCATGCATAGGTCGGCAAACTCACTCATGAGTCGACTCACTCAGACTCCACTCAGACTCAGATCGACCCGTGAGTCTGAGTCTGGAGTGAGTCCGGGTGAGTAATATTTTGGTGAGTCAGAGTCTGAGTGAGTCCGTTTGAGGGAAATTTTGGGGAGTGTGAGTCCGAGTGAGCCCTAAGCTAAAAATGTATTTCTTGAGTGAGTCTGGAGTGAGCTCTACACTTTTTTGCCGATCTACGGTTCTATTTACGCAACTTAGTTTTACTATCAGCCTTACATAGGTTCACTTTTATACTCACGCATACTTCAAAACACCGGCGTTCATACGCCAACTCAATATTTATTGATCAGATGCGTGAGTTACGGAGCTGGGGGGGGCAGTGCCGTGACTCCCCCCGCCCCCCGAATACTTTTTTTTCCGGAAATTTTGATAAAAATATTTTGTGTGAGTTATCTCTTTCAAAAAAAAAGTCCTTACTGGATTGCAACCACTCATAAGGTACGAGATGAAAAGGCGCCCAGTACAGCACCGATTACGCGAGATAGTGGTGTTAAAGAGCATTTACACCAAGTTTGAAGAAGCCAATTGTACGCTAATGGACTCATGAGTCGGCTCACTCAGACTCAGATGGAGGCGTGAGTCTGAGTCCGAGTGAGTCCGGCTGGGAAAAATTTTAGTGAATCTGAGTCCGAGTGAGTCCGGTTGAGGAAAAGTTTGGTGAATCTGAGTCTGAGTGAGTCCCAAGGGCAAAACATACTTCATGAGTGAGTCTGAGTGAGCTCCACATGATTTGCCGACCTATGGTATCATGTGCTTTATATTTGCATTTCTTTCACAAACGTCAATAATAGTCACTTCTTGCCATTCAGGGCCACAATCCCACTTCACCGAGAATGATGATCTGGTCATTTGGTACCGCCAGTCACCATCGTCGAAAAGGCAACAAGTCCCACCAAACGCTGGTTCTTGGTTCGCCATACTTCTTACCCTTATTTCGACGCCCTTAAAATCCAGCAATTCATTGAAAACCCTGAGACCCAACAAGATCTCAATGACAAAAAGGCGGATGACAAAGTTGTAATTGCGCTGGGAGTTGTGTGGTAGACACCGGCAGTGGATTTGGAGTTTCGGCAAAGCCTGGAGAAGATTCTTGCAACTCCCGCTTTAACTTCCATCAGAGACATTGATGTTGGAATGCTTCTTGTAATTGCAATGTGCTCATCTAGCCTCATGTGGCCGAACAATCCTCAATTTCAACTCTGAATTTGACTAACGAGTAATTGAGGAAGTTTACGGTGTTTTAATACAACTGATTTGCTACATAGTTGCCCACCACTTATGTCAAACTTTTAAACTCGGACCTTTGAGGTATTGAAAAGATAATACATAAATAAAATGTACTGCTGTTCACGCTTCAGCACCGGTTCTTAAATAACGTCATCCTGGGCAACAAGCTCCGTCGTAATTCGCTGATTAGCGGGCTTGCTACTGCTCAGCGTATTATATTAATGTGATGTGCCAACCCCATGACAACTGCAATTAGGATTTGTGGTTTCCATTCGTCTGCAATTTCAAGCTGCAACGTATGTAAGCGTGATATCCTTTTCGCAGACTCCTAGCTATCATTACATCTCGACTTTCATCCTCGACGGTCTGTAGACCACCACGGCACCACTCCATAACCCTTTTCACCGGTACTTATAGCAGATCACATCCACCAATATTGCAGTTCTACTATTCAACACAGCTTCTCATTTCTCATTGCATGAATTTACCTGGCATTAAGTATGGCGATTGTAGCTACATTCATTGACAACAATCATACGTCATAGGTTGCATCCTCCAAGTGGCGCAGTTAAAACGTCAAGGATATTGACGGCACTGTGGTGTATTTCATACACGCAGAGATGCATGCATAAATATTTATCCTATCACCATATTTTGGCCTTTTATACACCCATAATGACACATGAGATCGCAGCGGGAGAGAGCAACACTATACGAAGGTTTTCTAATTCCGTGTTCCATGCATTACAGCAATTTATTCCACGCTGAGTCAAGCAATTCCTTACTGAAGACGATAACGCACCTTCTATGTTACCTTTGAGATAACCTGGAGGGCGAGTAATTATATGGACCTGCAGCTGTTGCTCCTGCACAGACCAGAATTTTAATAATGCACTCAGAAAGAAGGATCGTGTGCTGTGCATTGTTATTCTGCTCGGATTAGTCATGCTTCCTTCCCATGGCATGGTGATGATTTCGGCTTTGTCATGGGCAGCAGTCATGCTTTTTTACTTGTGCACGCTCACGTGGTCCTTTTTTTATCATAATTTGTCGTAATCACTTCATCGTGGGCGCCGACGCACAAATAGTGCAGTGCCTTGCGTGGATTGGCTTCAGGAAAATTGATGGTATCGCAGGCTAAACACACGGACAAAAGAAGGCACAATCGAGACACCACAACGCTACATGTGCCTTCTTTTTTGTCCGTGTGTTTAGCCTGCGCTACCATCAATTATCATGCAACCATACCAACAAGCCCAAATCGCCACCCTCATTGGCTTCAGGAAGCCTTGAACAAACTTTATGGTCACGTTTCACGCGTGTGTTATGACGACCCACAATCAACACCGCAGTATGGCTGTGTGTAGTGCAAGATATCAATGCTGTTCAGTACCAGGTCTGCTGGGCGCAAGAATTTCCCGTCTTTCCCGAACATCAGCGCCGCTTTCTGACCCCTTACTCAATGCGTCACTTCTAAGCGAAATATCCCTTACTCCATGTTTCGCAATATCATGATCGGATCGCTATAGGCATGGGCCACGTGAGCCAATGCACGAATCAACGCGCGTAGGATCGGCCTTTTGAAGCAGAAGCAGCCGCGTGGTTTCAGAGGAAAATAGAACGCTCTTGGTCCTGGGTGAGCTCGGACAGTACTGCCTCAGCGTCTTTTCTTCGAGAGTGTTTCTTTTGCTGCAAGCCGCGCCACAAGATGTTCTGGGGAAAAACGTCACTACTTAGCTTCTTGGAAGCATTGCCGCTGGGGTACCACATGAACAGGCGATGGTTTAACGGCTACATCGCCGGTGATGGGGTGCTTAAGTCTCGCCATAGATGGCGTGGTGTCTGGGCCGTCTGTGTGCGCTCTTCAGTGCAAGAGACTGGCTGAATCGAATCATTCCGTGGATATAGCTAAAAACGCAGGCAGCGAAATCTCAAGCATAGGCAAAATTACCTTCTTGAGCTCCGAAGAAAAGGAAGCTAGTTTAGCGGGCGAAGGAAAAGCTTACCAAACACGGAAGCATCCCATCATTGAAGCTGCTGCTGCCAACGTTTATAGAACCTGTTCAGTTTGAAAACTCGGCGGTATTGCGCGGCGCCGCCGCAGCGGTGCTGGAAGTGGCGCTGTTGTCGCAACAGGCTTCAGCCTGTCCAGCAACGTGCGCCGGATCTAGTGTGTGTTTGGCTGTGGTTGCGCTGTGTCCGTTTGTTGTAGTACGCACTCTGAAGAGATTTTGCGTGCTGTTGTGCTCGAGTGTAGCGTGGATGTTTGTTCGTCTGCAATGCCGACTTGTTGTGTGCCTGGATGCACAAGTGGCTATAGGACTTCGAGAAACTTCTGGGCTACACGTGATTCGGCTCTCTGTGCAGCGTGAGATCGCGCTATTCCCCCGCCTTGACAAAAGGCTGTCGGACAAATTGCGAGTTTGCGATGTGCATTTTCATGACGAGGACATCTTGAAAACGTACAGGGCTGTTGTCGACGGGAAAAAAGTCGAAATCAGTGTTGCAAAGACATTTAGTGTTGCAGAGACAAAGTGTTGCAAAGACAAAGTGTTGCAAAGACATTTAGATCTAGCACTATCACAGCGCTTTCATACCTGACAGAACTGCTCGCGCATGTTGCCGCACTGAATGTGTGTGCCCAGGCTGCGAAAGAGTATTCGCAGGGGCGCTACTATATGAAGAAGGGAAGCAGACTGGTGTGAAGTATTAAGCCCAGAGTATAAGCTGCATACTTTGTTCGAAGCTGAACCTTGCGAGCTCTAATGGCTCCTATCCGCAACTTGCGCAGATGAGCCAGCGAAAAAATCCGGTCCCGACTGGGTTTGATCGATATCGAAGTGTGTCGTGACACATGCATAACTTAGCTTGTATTTGACAGGGTCGATTTCTGCAAATGCGCTGTGCCGCTTAGTCGATCTGCATGACAATTTTAAGCGATGTTTCCTATTCTTCCCTGACGTTTCTTGAGGGCACTTAAAAGAAACTATAATGGGTTATGCGAAGGATGTGAGCACAGCCACTGCACAACTCGCGCGCGCGCGGCGCGGATGAGTTCTGTAGTTACGTGTTTTCACAGGACCTACCAGAACCTTTCAAGTCTTCCCCTTTAGCTGAAAAACATTGCCACAGCTGCTCGCTTTGTCATTGAAAAGTGGATTTAGACAATGAGCAACACTAATGCCTGTCGCGCTGAAGTTGATGAAAGCCGCAGCGTCCGCCGAGCACTGGGTGCGTGCTATAGTTCGCGCAACTTACAACACCACCTAACGCGCTTTCAAACATTCTTGCTAATGGATTAAACCTTCACGATTACCCAAAGATAAAAACTAATCGTTCTCGTCGTTGCGTTTTCAAGCAACTCAATATTTGCGCGGATAGCAGCTGCATGCGCGACGCTCGCTCGCGCTTCGTCGTCTGCTAAGTAGAGCCTGTTGCTGCGGTAGCGCCACCTGGACCGGAAGTCGGTTTTGCGCCGTTTTCAGAGTATGGCGGAGGCGGAGAGTTTGGCAACTGAACAGGTTCTAAAAACGTTGGCTGCTGCCGCGACGACCTTCGTGCATAGTCTGCAGAACCAAGTAAAACGTACCTTTTAGTTGTGATGACTATGTTGACAAGAGTAAAACCTCAGCCAATATTTTACGGATTGTTTTAGAGTAGCTTCGTTGAATCAACTTTAGTGGCCAAGCTAGTTTCGTTCGCTCTGATTCATTAGAACATGGGACCCTACGGGTAGCGACCAGGGAATTAAAATTTGTTCCTTATGCGCGAATTTCTTCACGTCACGGACGCGGCGTAGCACTTTATACGGGCCAAAATGCCGGCTCAGAAACTTTTCGCTGAGATCACAGTGGTGGACGGGTGTCCACAAACAAACTTGGTCTTCTGGGTTGTAGAAGCTTTACTTCCCTGTGGCGGATGTTATAGCGTAGTGCATCTGCCTGCTGGCGCTGGCCGATCTGCAGTCGCGCGAGCTGTCGAGCTTCCCTCTGCACACTCTGCCAGTTCCCCAGCGTCAATTATCTACTCGTCGGCGTCTTGACACGGCAGCATTGAGAAGTCCAGCATGGTTTGCACTTCGCGGCCGTAGAGAAGCCAAAATGGCAGCAAGTGCGTGGTCTCTTGCGCGGCGGTGTTATACGCGAAGGGGCACTTAAGGGCAAGATCGGTCCAATGTTTTGTGCTCTATGTCGACCCTCGCCCTCAAAGTTTCCGGAACGCGAAATTTTCGAGAAAGGTATATTCCCACTTTCTCTGAGAACATGAACATAACCTCAAAATAAATGTTTCAGCCTCTAATAGTGCCTGCAACCTATACAACGACTCGGTAGGTTAGAAGCGCCGTCCACTAACAGAGCAGAAGTTCGCTTTTATGGAAACCTATTCGAATTTCTTCCAATAGGGTTCCCGTAAAACCCATATTTAGCTGCATTTTAGTGCTTCTTCAAAAGCATCGCAGAAACTGCCCTTCAGGCAAGTGAAACTTTCAAAAGGAACATTATATTTTCATGAGTTCATCAAAATGCAGCTGTGTTTGCAAGAATGACTTTATTACATACGCCCTCACCTTTTGACACAATTTGTCGAAAGTCGGACGGGCAGCACTTAAGAAGGCTGTCATAATACAGAGGTACGAAAAACAATTGATTGGTTGCCGTGCGGGCGCGATGAAGAAAAATGAAGTGTGTGAGCATGCGACGTGTGTGCTCCGGTGTGCGTGTCGTGGTTCGAGACAGCGCAGCGGGTAAAGGCCAGGTGGTTCTCAACTGGACGTCCAGTCCGGAGAACTAGGGGACCCCCTCGAGGCGCTCTACCATTCCTGCGCTCCGGCTGGGTGGCTGGCCCAGGGACCAGGCGATGCGCGGGGATTTCCGGCTGCCGTTCGTGACGGCTGGGCAACCGCGACGAACGAGGTCTGCACTCCCGGCTGGGCGACTGGCCCAGGGATCAGGCGAGGTAGCGCTGTCCTCGCTGCCGTCCACAGCGGTCGACCGCGTTCCGCGTGCTGGAGGCCGCTGTTGCTGCTGCCGTTCCGAGCGGCTGGCACGATCCCGGCGCGTGGCCGGGACGAAAGTGGCGGCCGGGAGCGGCTGAGCGACCAAGCTATTCTACTGCTGCTGCTGAGGCAGAGAGCCGTGTCACAGCAAGGGACCGACTGATGTTCAGGACGTCAACGAGCCAGAAGGCACGCCGCCGGGAGTGATCCGACGTCGGCGTTGAACACGCCACTTCGAACACGGCAAGACCCTTCTCATTAAAAGACAATTATCACAGATAGCACGGCATGTATTCGATTACTCTAAGTGTTACTCGTCAGTAGTCCCGTTTTCCTTTGTAAATATATGTTTGTGCGTGTGTACTCGTGACTCGATTGAGTTCATTGCTGAGTGGTCCTGGGCCCGAAACCTGGTGTTTCCATCAGGAAGATATTGGTGATGTATGAGCCTTGGACCAAAACAAGAGCGCCATGTCATCGTCTATGCAAATCACTTATTTTCCGCTTCAGGCTTTGTGTTCTCGGCCACTAAACATGAATACTCAGTAGTAGTTTAAACTGTCGGCGAATTTCACCTGCAAATGGTTCAGCAGAAATTTCGTGTGCGCTAACAGATGGCAAAACACTGTGATGGTTTTCTTTCTCCGCACAAGTGATCAAATGCCTTCCTGGCCGGACATTCATAGTAGCATATCACACCTGTGATATTATTTGTGATTGGTCGATGCCACTTATATAAATGGTCGACCGAAGCACCCAATGAAGCACAGTAGCGCTCCATTATCCCCCCCCCCCATCAAAAGCTCTTACTACTTTGACCCGTTCATATACATGTTCGTGTCTCGAGGTTGCATCCTCGGCGGACACATTAGCAATTGTGACGGCCCAGCCTTTTTTCTTGAAGTTTTATGGCATTCGATGCCTTTGTACTTTCACAGGTTCAAAGGTTCCTATACGCGGAGATTTTTTTATCATACGCACAATCGACCACGTGTGGTGCCGGCGCTTGTGCCCAGGCTTAACGGTTGTGTTCAGCGATGTGCTGCCGCTTTTGAGTCCTAAGAGCAATTCAAACATGCATGATTGACGGGAGCCAGTCCATACAAACTGCATATACCCCCCCCTCCAGCATTCTGCTGTGTCAACTTCAATAATGTTGGAAAATTTTTCAATTTTCTTGATTGAAGAATTTCATCGCTACAGAGTAAGTGACTCAGTCTGTAATACCCTACTGAAAAAAATCCGCATGCCGTCATACGGGAAAACATACGGGTTCCGCATATTTTCCGTACAAAATATATGGATTTTGTACGGACGTATACGGATGTTTACGGAAATTGTGTAAGGCACATACGGAAGTATCATATGGTACATAAGGAATTCTGTATGGGCGTATGGATGTAGCCTTAAGGAACATGCGGATGCCGTATCTTTTGTACGGATAGACTCATACGGCGATGCGGAATATACGGAAAGTATGATACGGAACATGGGGAAACCGCATGGGATACGGAAAGAACAAACGGAATCCGTATGCGCTATGCGGAAAGATCCACGTGGCAATAAGTAGTATACGGAAAGCATGGTGTCCTACCTGAACCCATGACCACAGGCACGGGGGGGGGGCTTTTCCCTCTTGTCACCTAAGAGGGAGGGGCCTCCCTCCCCTCCTCTATACTTTCTGTGCCCGTCAAACGCTCCCTCGGCGACCGTCGTCTTTCCCTCTCACCCACCATGGTATTACGTTACATTCCACCGCGGCGCGCCGCCACCTACGTTGGGCTTGTCTTTCGTAGCTTGAGGCGCTCCTGCCAGTGTATCGCACGCTGATGCGTCTGAGCAATTGCGCTTGCGACGTTTCCTTGCTGCTGCGATTCTTTACTGATATACCCGTGCAGTGCCGCGTGATTTGCAGTGCCGCGTGAGATCTGCTGCTGTTTCTACATTCTCGTCATATCTGGCATGGTCAATGGCAGCAGGTGTGAACAAGTGCATGTGTTGTGGCGTGTGCCAGGGTGTCGTGTCATCTGACAGTGTGCATTGATTATGCTTATTCTGATTGGTGTGTGCCCGGGTGTCGTGTCGCCTGACAGTGCGCATTGTTTATGCTTACTCTGCGTGTGAGAACTGCCACTGTTTCTACATTCTCGACACATGGAGCATAACCAGTAGTGGCAGACGTGAACAGGTGTGTGTGTGGTGGTGTGTGCCAGGGTATCGTCTTGTCTGACAGTGCGTATTCTTTGTAGTTATTCTGCGTGGTGCATGCGAGGGTGTTGTCATCTGACAGTGCACATCGTTTAGGCTTATTCTGCGCGTACATGTGCAGAATAAATGTTACTCAGTTTACTTTGATCTCTCGATTAAGCTGTCCTCCAACAAGTTCTGACTTAATGGAAGACCCTGTCTGCATTGTATGGACTCGCTAAACAAAAATCACTATGGTATTATGGCATCCATAATACCATATTTCCATATAAATGGAAGCCGTATATACGGAGGATACGGATCCGTATAATCCGTATATATGGATTATGCGGATATGGATTATGCGGATCCGTATCATGCGGATCCGTACCATGCGGATCCGTACCATGCGGATCCATAATACCATAATTCCATATGTACGGATCCGTATCTTCCGTACATACGAATTTTTTCACTAGGGTAGAACGAGGATTACCTACCAGTCGGGCCATGGGAACCATAGACTTTATTGTTCTTAACATATTTCTGCAGCACGGCACATAGCGACATTTGGAAGGTCGTCAGGAAGCCCTGTGTTCACGCTCCACACACCACCAGCTGAGTAGCGACTGCCTTACACGAACGAACGGATATACCGAGCCCCTCCCTCGCAGAATGCCCACAACCGACGTTCGTGCAAAACACTAATTTTGGAACCCCTTTGCCTTATGTGACATTCTCGTGCAGCTCCTTCCTCCCTGACAGTGCCACTTTCGCGCCCTTTAGTCTCTAGCTTTTACGGAGTTCCACGTTAAACTTCAAGTATTCTATGTTCGTAGGTTCTTACTGAGCGGGACCATGACGCTGCTAGTCGGAGTAAACGGCTCCCAAGATATCGCGGCATCGTCTCTGAGTGTTGGGAATGCTTTCGAATATTCGATACAATAGTCACCGCCGAACCATACACTTCCCAACAAGCATTCTGGCCTACCTGGTACGCATTGCTGCAGTGTTTGTCTGTTTTTAAGCTACTCAGTTCCATTGCTTAGAAATTTCTACGTGTGGTCACTGAGGCAGCAGACAGACTCGTGCCATGGGACGGTAGCTCGTCACCTTCCGCAATTTTGAGTGATGTAGTGTACGCCCCCTCCTAAAGTCGTACATTCACGGAATTGATATTGACTCAGCGCTGGACATGAGTGCTATCAGCCACTGTCGCAAAATGAGGTTGGTATTCTGCAGATCCCAACAAAGGCATCAAGATCGTGATTGAAGGAGTGCCTGTGATCTTTTACTGAAATCGTCACCGTAGTACACTTTAATTCGTCACAATCAGCATATATATAGCCTCTCCGCAGCATTTCTGATGATTATGATCATAGGAATTTCGAAGTACATTCTTAGTAAAATCCTGGCCAGAATACACGCCTGCAGGTAGGAAATCCAGTCAAATTATTTATTTTATTTTATTTTTATTTATACATACTGCAGCGCTAGGTGCGCTATGGCAGGAGTGGGGTACAAAGATACGTGGAACAAACAGAAATGAAAATTATGTAAACAGGTAAAATAATACATATGTGCGTTTATACAAGGCAAAAAAGTGCATAAACATGTGATGAGCATGAACGAAAAATAGAACAAAGAAACAACGCAACTCAAAAGCTAACACCAATGACAAGTAGACAAGGGTATGTTACAAACACATGTCATGAATGTCAGCTACAAAATTGGGCGATGGGTGTGAACGAGTCGAACCAGGTAACGAATTCCAGTCTTCAATAGAACGGGGGAAGAAACTGAACTTGAACATATTAGTTCGAGCATAGTAAGGCGTTAAGTTTAAGTTATGATAGCTTCTTGTCGTTGACTGAGGCGCAAAGTTTATGTAGTCCTTGTCGTTTGATAGTTTAACTGAAGACGTCACAATGCTATGCAAGAATTTTAATGACTCTATTCGGCGACGCGAAGAGAGCGAAGTTAAGTTCAGTGAAGAAAGAGTAGAAGAGGGTGAGAAGTCACGGTCATAACGATGACATATGAATCTTACCGATTTTTTTCTGAATTGCTTCTAGCCTATTAATCTCGCACTGCTTATACGGGTTCCAAACCACAGATGCGTAGTCTAATATTGGACGAATGAGCGTTTTAAATAAAAGAAGCTTAGTTTCCTTCGGAGATTTAGGTAGTGTGCGACGTAGATAACCCAGTTTTTTAATGCTTTGTTGCATACATAGTCAATGTGCATGGACCATGACATATTATGAGTAAAAATGACACCTAGATACTTATACTCAAGAACCCTATTTACAGCGCGGTTATCGAAAGAGTAATCAAAAACAGAAGGAGATTTATTACAAAAGGACATAAGTACAGTTTTCTTAAAGTTAGTATTCATCTGCCAGGTCCTACACCAATTGCAAAACCCAGCAAATGACTCCTGCAAGCGGTAATGGTCGCCCTGTGTTTTAATGACTTCATATAAAACGCAATCATCGGCATAAAAAACGAATGGAAGATGAAGTGCAAACAGGCAAATCATTTATGTAAATTAAGAAAAGTAGAGGCCCAAGAACGGACCCTTGGGGCACTCCTGATGTTACATTAATGGTAGGAGAGTTGGTTGATCTGTAGGAAACGAACTGAGCGCGAGATGACAAAAAGCTAGATATCCAGTGAACCAATTGAGGATTGTTTAATATAACATCGAGTTTAGCAAGGAGTTTAGAATGCAATACTGTATCGAAGGCCTTTGAGAAGTCAATAAATATAGCGTCAACCTGGCTGCCAAGATCAAGGTTCAAAAGAATATCATGCGTGAATTCTGCTAACTGTGTTGTGGTACTGAAACCACGCCTAAAACCATGCTGCCTGTTAGATAGTAGATGATGCGATTCTAAGAAGAGCATAATGTGTTTATGAATGATATGTTCTAACATCTTGCATGATTGAGAAGTCAATGATATCGGTCTATATTTCAATAGAGACTGCTTGTTGCCAGATTTGTAAAGAGGGATTACCTTTGCTATCTTCCATGAGGATGGAACAGTGGCAGAAGATATAGATTTATTGAATATGACCGTCAAATATCTGCATGACCACAGGGAGTAGCGAACTAAGAATGCATTGTGTATCCCGTCGGGGCCAGTACATTTTTTTACATCCAATTTTAGGATAAGATTCAGGATGCCTTCATTAGTTATCTCAATATCACTGATTGGTTCAGAACGAGCTATGCCTGTCAGAGAAGGAATGGAGTTGTTGTCAGAAAGAAACACAGACTGGAAATAGTTATTAAAAGCGTTGGATATTGCTGGTGGGTCACTAATAACATCATTATCAATTCTGAAAGAAGAAGGTGAGGCATCATGAGGCGAAATCGAATACCAAAATTTGCGTGGGTTCGTCCTCAACATGTCCGGCAATTGAACGCGAAAAAAGAAATCTTTTGCTGTTTTCAGCTTGGAGTCAAGTTCACTTTTCGCCGTCTGAAATCTGTCTAGGTCAACGGGATCGTTGGTTCTTCTAGAGCGCCTAAGTCGACGGAAACGGCGAGATAAATGTAAGATGTCGCGAGTGATCCAAGGAAGATTAGCACTGCTCTTCTTTGTTTTAATTGGCACAAATCTTCGGATGCATGACTTAACAAGATCCTCAAAGTAATTAACGAGGCAATTTATATCCTGCCTGTCGGAAAGTGCACAAAACGTATCAAAATGATCAGATAGATAATCAGTAATAGAATTATCATCCACACGAGTGAAATCAGGGAAACTAGTAAATGTATAGGGCGATTTAGATGTGTGACAAGAAAGTGATAACAAGACACCTTTATGGTCTGATAATCCATCGATTACCTCGCAAGAAAAGTTACTATCAGCTAAGTCTGTACTTAAGAAAACTAAGTCTAGAATGGAATTAAACCTAGTCGCACATGAGACTACTTGAGTAAGCCCAAAAGACAAAGAAATATTTATTAATTCACGACAGATAGCAGCATCACGACCCGTTGCAGTCAAGGAAGGCCAATCGATGTCATGAGCGTTAAAATCACCAATACAGATCAATCTTGATGAAGCAATATTAACATCACACATGAAATTGGAAAGATCCTGAAGAACATCAAGGGAGGATCCAGGTGGGCGATATACAACACTAACTACAATACATTGGTTATTTAGATAAATTTTACACCACAGGGATTCAGTCTGTGGAGGTGATGGGAACACTGAAAAGCGAATATCTGAGCGGATAAGCAGAGCGACGCCACCACCAATGCCATGTGCCCTGTCATTACGTATGGCAATAAAACCGGGCGGAGTAAACTCAGAATCGTAAACGTTACTATGTAGCCAAGACTCAGTGATGCCAATGATATGAGGGGAATAAGTTGCAACAAGGGACAATAGGTCTGGAAGTTTCTTAACTATGCTACGGGCATTTACGTTTAGAACTACAAGGTGTTCCTGGCGGCTATAATGAGGTCAGATAGTGGATGAAGAGGGATTCGAAGATGTGGGGACAGAACGAGAGCCATGTGGTTGATCTGAGACTTTCACTAGTGTGTTTGAGGTGTCGTCCCAGTTGTAACGAACCTTGTCAATGAACACGTGATCGTATTTTAACTTCACCACACAGCCATCGTTGCGAAAAGGGAGTGATGCCGCCCAAATTCTTTTCCGAATTTGTCTTATCCGTGAAGAGAAATCTTCTGTAATAAACACGTTTTAGCCTTTGAGTTTAAATGCATTTTTCAGAACAACGAATTTTCCCCCAAAGTTAGAAAGCTTCAAAATAATGGGTCGTGTGTAGCCAGTACGTGCTTTACCAAGCCTGTGGACGCGTTCGATTTGAGGGCAGGTAATTTTCAGGCTATTGGTGAATACAGAAGTAACGCTGCGCAACAGCGTGCTTGCGTTTTCATTGGGATCTTCTGAAATACCATGTATTATCAGATTATTTCGCCTTGAACGATTTTCTAAGTCGTCGTTCTTTAAGACCAGTTCGTTAATCTGAGAAGTTAAGGAATTGATCTCAACACGTAAGTCACTCGCAGAACTATGCTCATTAGATTTGGGAGCATGTTCTAAAGCATTAACACGTGATTCTAAATCATCAAAACGGCAGGCGACCGTCTGTTGAAACGACTTGATGCCGGCAGTATCATGAGCTAGCTTATTTTGCCCCTCCAAAAGTTTAGATAACATTTCAGAGATAGATGGAGCGTCAGTGTCATTAGGTACGGAAGTAGAGGGTGCATAAGTAACCTCGTCACGAGCGTTGGAACTAACTGCATTTCGGGTTACAGGTCTATTACCAGTAGTACTGCCTTTGCTGGTATTAACCGACTTATTCAGAGGCCCCGGATTCAGTTCCACATCACCGCTCAGAACGAGACGACTTTTGCAGTATAACACGTGTAAGCATGAGAACACAAGTCTACGAGGGCAAGGAAGCAGCAGCAGAAAGCGATCATCGGATCGAATGCATTCAGCATTAGAAAAGTAACATACCTGCATGAAAAGCAGGCAACGAGTAAGCATCGTGCTGTTGCTGCCACACCCTAGCCCACTGAAGAGATGATCCACGGGCAGTGCGTGTATATCTCTTCTGGCGGATGACGTCATGGTCCCGCAGTTGTCGATGAATGGCTGATCAAGTAGAGGGTGGTCACGATCGTCGATTTCCGGCAACTTGGAGGCTGATGCGCAGACGCCGTCCCATAACGGACCTGATTTGGCAGTTCCATGGCAAACACTCGGTGACATCCACGTGCCCAGCCAGAAATGACTGGGCAGAACCACGTGAACCAGTGTCGGAGCACATGACGTCCCAGAAGTTGTGATCAGCAAGGCCGGCGAAGAACTGCACGAAAAGCAAGCAACGAGAAAGCATCGTGCTGTTGCTGCCGCACCCTAGCCCCCTCCTGTGGGCTAGGGTGCGGATATGGGAAAGAGGGGACAAAAAAAGTAACAAAAAATCACAGCATATCCACGAGGTGAATCATGGTGAGGTGGGCGAAGCTTGAGAGGTTATGGTTGATGCCGTTTCGTCAGGATCCCCGCGGTGCGAGTCGGAGAAGCGGCAGCGAAGCGTGCGCGGCGCCTTGCGGATCCCGAGACGGTGCGCGCAAATGGCGCCGCGAGGCAACGTGCACTCCGAGCAGCGAGAGCAGCGGACCCCCCAAAGGCGAGCACGAGCCGCCGCGGCCCTCCACGCCCGCTGCTTCGCTTCTTCCATGCCCCACCAACGATTCGACACGTACGGCGACGATCCAGGAGAAAGAGAGGCACTCGATCGCCGCGCACTCAGGCAAAGCCGCGCAGCAGCCAATCGGAGAGTAGCGGCGATTCGGAGAGTAGCGGCAGAGTAAATGCCATCTAGGAAATGAGACGAGAAATGGTCATCTCTTATCATGGCCTCCGAGATGGCAGGCGATACTGGGGTTACGCGTTACGCCTAACAAGGTTAGACTAAGAGGAGCTTCTCCCCCTAAAAACAGAACACCCTTGACACAACACAACACGACAAATGAAGAAAAATTGTCCACAGTCGAGGATCGTTGAGCGTCCACATCTGCTTATGATCTCGCGTTTAGCGGTCCTCGGGGTGCAAAAGGCCACCCAAAGCTGTCGCCGCGGCGGCCGGGACTAGTCTGCGCCGCCACACGTGGAGGCAAGAGCGTCCCCTTAATGGTCGGCTTTCCACCTTTCATGTCCGCTCGTTCCTTGTCAATAGCCCCCAGGTGGTAGGGGGAGCGTGGGCACTGCACGTTCTACAAATGTAAAAAAAACAGAAAAAAGAGAAAGAAAGGACACTGCAGACGTACGAGCCAATCAAGAAACAAGCATGGTCTCAATTTATGTTTCCCTATTGCCAAAAACATCTTGGTTTACCCCTCGGAGGCAGGAGAGTCTGGCAGGGTCTTCGTTGATGCCGGATACTAATGTTCTAAATTTGAAAATAAAATATGCCTCTCGTTGTTCGCGCTCCCGCGTGTTTCGAAAACCTGATTGTAGAAGGGTTACGCTGATATTTTCAAAGCTGTGGTTTGGCAGGCGTAAGTGTCTGGATAAGGGTAGGTTCGGCAGCGAAGTGGTGTGGTACCGGTGGTTATTGAACCGCAGTCGAAACGGCGTGCTGTTTGGCCAATGTATTCTTGCCCGCAGGCATTGCAGTGTAGCATGTATATCACATTACTGGAGTCACAATTAAGGTTTTCTGTGATTTTGAATTTGAAATCTGAGGAGCTTGCTTTTTGATTCGCATGTTGTGACAATGTGGGGGCATACTTTCCACCGAGACTTTCCGTAGGGGTGGCACCCTGGTTCGATTTTAGCAGGGCTTGTTTTGGCTCTGACAAGGATGTCCTTCAGGTTTTTATCCCTACGGTACACCACGCGAGGTGGTTCCGTGAAGATGGAAGTTAGTCGTTTGCTTTGCCTGATTATATTGAAATGGCGGGAAAGTATGTTATTAACTCGTGGCACTGATGAGGAGTAAGTTAGCACAAGATTTGTTTGGGAAGTTGTTTTTGATACTGTTTTTGGCTCCTTAATTATGGTATTCCGGTTCACGTTGCGAGCACGTAGTATAGCATCGTCAATAATGTCTTCGGGATAATTCTGTTTTAATAGGGCATGCTTTAGGTGTCCTGCATGTTTGTCAAATTCCTGTATGTCGGTGCATATTCTTCGATACCGGTAAGCCTGAGAATATGGAATACCCGTTTTGCAATGTCTTGGATGGCTGCTGTTGAAGTGTAGGTACATCTGCCGGTCTGTCGGCTTTTTGTAAAGGTTTGTTGTCAGGCGTTCATTTTCGATCGAGACAGTGACGTCCAAGAAGTTAATTCTAGTTTTGGAAATGGTATGTGTAAACTTAATTGATGGGTGGAGTTCATTGAAATCACATATAAACCGGAGAAGGCTACCCTCATCGTGGTTCCATACCATGAATATATCGTCCAAGAATCTCCGGTAATACAAAGGTTTCAAGGTGCGCCCCTCTATAAACGGGATTTCAAGGGATGCCATAAAGGTGCTCGCAAAGTTCGGGGCCATTTTTGTGCCCATTGCAGTGCCGCTGACCTGAAGGAAGTGCTTGTCATTGAACTCAAAATGGTTATGATTTAGTACAAGTTCAAGAAGTGTAGACAGTACCGCACCACCAACACCTGTCGATGAGTGAAATTTCTCATATTCAGAAACCATAGCCATTATTCCGTCACGATGGGGTATGTTAGTGTACAGGGAGCAGACGTCCATGGTCACCAGAAAGCTATCACCTGGGATACTGAGATCAGAAGTTGTCCATGTCCATATACTTCAGTCCTAACAATTCTACTACGCCGTGTTTCATCTCCTATGGTGGTGCTATGTTTTCGGATGTGCCTGCACTGCTACAGTATCTGCCGGAACATGTGGACACGTTGCTGTTGCATGTGGGCACCACAGACATTTTGAAAACTGGATCTAAGAAGTCACTGGATGCGTTGAGGGAGACGTTGCAGCGAGTGCGGCAGATGCGCTGAACCATCAAAACGCTGCATGTCAGCCTGTC
The DNA here is from genome assembly GCA_030522465.1 of Rhipicephalus appendiculatus. Classification (NCBI taxonomy): domain Eukaryota; kingdom Metazoa; phylum Arthropoda; class Arachnida; order Ixodida; family Ixodidae; genus Rhipicephalus; species Rhipicephalus appendiculatus. Next base: position 16,185 of record JALIZH010018361.1, on the reverse strand, counting down.
ATTGCCTCGTGCACCCAATCGCCGTCGTCACGACTCGAACTGGCGCTTCGTGTCTAAGTTCAATCGAGAAGTGCAGCGCTTCAGTAGAGAGGCCCGCCGTCTTTGCCACTACGGGATGTTGGGAGCAGGCGTCTTCTACGTGGAGCATGGGTTCTCAACCCTCCCACTGCGGCGGTTCCTTGCTGCAGATGGCCTGCATACAAGCTTCGAGGGTGTCGCTCTGCTGGCGCAGCACACCAGCGTTCAGCTCCGAAGGACTTCGGCGGCATGGAGATCGGCACCAACCCCTTGCACGACGAGCTCCGGTGACAAGCCCACTCAACAACGGGAAGCCGAGGAACGCCTACAGCCACCCAGGGTCCTCGCAGTCACAACATCGCCGCCCCTGCCAGCACGGCGCTACAACACCAGGCGGACGCACGCGGCGACGACCAAGTCGGCGACTTCCAACTGACACGCGGACCGAACAGGTACGGCCAGTCTCGAGCACGCATGGTCCCAGTCATTCCTATCAATTAGAAAAACTATTGAGAAACGGGTGCGGTATCAAAAACTTGCTGAACAATTGACTAAATATTTATCCCACCGAATTGCACCTAAGGGGCTCCGCCTAGCCTGCACCCCATCAATGTCTACACTAGATGAAGCAGAAAAGAGGAGGTGGGAAGAAATATTTCTTGAAGCTTCCTTAAAATTAACGCAGGTCATTGCGGACCACAGTGAGCGTAGGGCCTCCGAATACGCTGTCGCGGAGACCACGCAGAGGTCATTGTCTAATCTCGGAGAGTATGAGAAAAATGAATTGGAAAGGTATGAGACAAAAAAGTTAAAGAAATTTCAAAAGTAAAAGCGCCCAAATTTCAACGTGACAGTGGAGATTCCACAGCCCAGTTACATGCGGAAAATAGGAGTGTGACTCTACAAGAAGGCCAGCGATCAGCTAAACTTCTTTCCAACCTAGAAAAGAAAAATGAAAACTCAGAACAGCGTTGATTTGATCACAATGACCCGTCGACCATCGAATATGGATGTGACACCCACGTGCCACAAGATAGCCCAGCGCACTCAAAAACTCGTGAGAACAATGTCCTTAACCTGTCTAGCACAACACTTACACCCCCCTCAACTCCAACTTTTGGCGAGGGGCTTAACATTTTGCCCAGCATCCGGCATATTTAATGAGTTTCAACTTTACCAAGACCTCGATAACTTTGCGCGCAATCTCCGCCTCCGGGAATACTTTCATGATCGGGAAAAGAGTCCAGACAAGAATAGATTGATTGGTGGAGACAAATCATGGTGTCCAAGTGAGCAGAGGCACAAATACCTTGATATGTATATATCAGCTGTCCAAAAAGATATAATCAGAGCGTGCGAGAAAATACGGCCATCTCGCAACAACTTATCAAAATCAGAACAAAGAGCACTTAATGAACTGCGAAGAAACCCCGACATTACCATTAAGCCTGCTGATAAGGGTGGTTACATTATAATACTAAACACGTCGGACAACCTAAAGGAAGGGGACCGGCAACTGTCAGACACAAACTTCTACAAAGAACTTCCAAAGGACCCGACTCCCGAATTCGAAAAGAAAATAAAAGCAATCCTAAGTAACCTCCGCCAGGATGAAAAAATTACCGGCAAAATGCTAAAAGCGATGCTGCCGTCTCATTCTGTTCCCGGTCGATTCTACCTACTTCCTAAAATACACAAATCAGGCAATCCGAGACGTCCGATAGTATCCATTAACAGTACATCAACAGAAAATATATCAGAATTCATAAATTCCCTGATAAAAGACATCCCACCGACTTTTCCCTCTTACCTAAAGGACACAAACCACTTTATCCGCGAGACTTCTGATCTCAGTATCCCAGGTGATAGCTTTCTGGTGACCATGGACGTCTGCTCCCTGTACACCAACATACCCCATCGTGACGGAATAATGGCTATGGTTTCTGAATATGAGAAATAGACTCATCGACAGGTGTTGGTGGTGCGGTACTGTCTACACTTCTTGAACTTGTACTAAATCATAACTATTTTGAGTTCAATGACAAGCACTTCCTTCAGGTCAGTGGCACTGCAATGGGCACAAAAATGGCGCCGAACTTTGCGAGCACCTTTATGACATCCCTTGAATCCCGTTTATAGAGGGGCGCACCTTGAAACCTTTGTATTACCGGAGATTCTTGGACGATATATTCATGGTATGGAACCACGATGAGGGTAGCCTTCTCCGGTTTATATGTGATTTCAATGAACTCCACCCATCAATTAAGTTTACACATACCATTTCCAAAACTAGAATTAACTTCTTGGACGTCACTGTCTCGATCGAAAATGAACGCCTGACAACAAACCTTTACAAAAAGCCTACAGACCGGCAGATGTACCTACACTTCAACAGCAGCCATCCAAGACATTGCAAAACGGGTATTCCATATTCTCAGGCTTACCGGTATCGAAGAATATGCACCGACATACAGGAATTTGACAAACATGCACGACACGTAAAGCATGCCCTATCACAACAGAATTATCCCGAAGACATTATTGGCGATGCCATATTACGTGCTCGCAACGTGAACCGGAATACCATAATTAAGGAGCCAAAAACAGTATCAAAAACAACTTCCCAAACAAATCTTGAGCTAACTTACTCCCCATCAGTGCCACGAGTTATTAACATACTTTCCCGCCATTTCAATATAACCAGGCAAAGCAAACGACTAACTTCCGTCTTCCCGGAACCACCTCGCGTGGTGTACCGCAGGGATAAAAACCTGAAGGACATCCTTGTCAGAGCCAATACAAGCCCTGCTAAAATCGAACCAGGGTGCCACCGCTGCGGGAAATCTCGGTGCAAAGTATGCCCCCCACATTGTCACAACATGCGAATCAAAAGCAAGCTCCTCAGATTTCAAATTCAAAATCACAGAAAACCTTATTGTGACTCCAGTAATGTGATATACATGCTACACTGCAATGCCTGCGGGCAAGAATACATTGGCCAAACAGACACGCCGTTTCGACTGCGGTTCAATAATCACCGGTACCACACCACTTCGCTGCCGAACCTACCCTTATCCAGACACTTACGCCTGCCAAACCACAGCTTTGAAAATATCAGCGTAACCCTTCTACAATCAGGTTTTCGAAACACGCGGGAGCGCGAACAACGAGAGGCATATTTTATTTTCAAATTTAGAACATTAGTATCCGGCATCAACGAAGACCCTGCCAGGCTCTCCTGCCTCCGAGAGGTAAACCAAGATGTTTTTGGCAATAGGGAAACATAAATTGAGACCATGCTTCTTTCTTGATTGGCTCCTACGTCTGCAGTGTCCTTTCCTTCTCTTTTTTTCTGTTTTTTTTTACATTTGTAGAATGTGCAGTGCCCACGCTCCCCTACCACTTGGGAGCTATTGACAAGGAACGAGCGGACATGAAAGGTGGAAAGCCGACCCATTAAGGGGAGGCTCTTGCCTCCACGTGTGGCGGCGCAGACTCGTCCCGGCCGCCGCGGCGACAGCTTTGGGTGGCCCTCCGCACCCCGAGGACCGGTAAACACGAGATCATAAGCAGATGTGGACGCTCAACGATCCTCGACTGTGGACAATTTTTCTTCATTTGTCGTGTTGTGTTGTGTCAAGGGTGTTCTGTTTTTTTTTATTTTTTTTGTCCCCTCTTTCGCATATCCTCTTAGATGTTGTCGAAGGCGAGTGGACGCCGCTAGAGACGATAGTTTAACTCAACCCCTGACGAAGGGAGGTCCCCTCCCGAAACTGTTGGGAACCAAATATTCTTGACAACGCATCCGTTGTGTTACAAACCATTGCTGAACCATGACAACTGGCCCATCGAACTATTATTCTCACTATATATATATATATATATATATATATATATATATATATATATATATATATATATATATATATATTTATTTATTTATTTATTTACAATACTGCCAGTCTCATGTCGAGACCATAGCAGGTGGGCTTATCGTTATACATATATTCAAGTGTCATTACAACGGGCATAAAACAAATACAGCAATTTTTCTTTGTCAAAATACAACAAACGAATGCAACATACTGAGATACACTGGAACTGAACGCTAGAACACTGAAATATGAAAAATATGCGAACTTCGGAGAAACTAAAATATGCAACTGAAGAAAAAAAAAGAATAAGGTTTGGTTCAGAAAAGTGGAAGTGAACAAATGTCATTACAAAGAAATTGCTTGAGATAATGGAAATTGAAAAAACTTCATTATACGACGGCTGTTTACTAACTATTTATAACCTCTTGCAATAACTTAGCAAAAACGGACTGTGATACGGTGTTATGGATGAATCTAGGCTATTCCACTCATGGACAACACGCGGAAAAAAAAGACAAGGAAAAGATATTATTGCAAAAGAATCCCTTTGATGTGTATGAATGATTAGGGCGGGCAACACGGGATTGATAAAAGGTAACGTCCTTTGAAACGTCTTGTTTTAGTCCTTTCTGTATTATCTGGTGGAGAAATTACAGACGACCTCCTTTTGCTCGAACAGCTAAGGTTGAAATGCCTGACTGTGTTAGTAGAAAAGTAGGTGAGTCACTGCTCCTGTATTATAAACAAATCTAATTGCCTTTGTTTGAATGCTTTTCCATTCATGTGTATGAGTTTTAGTGTGCGGAAACCATACAACGTTAGCATATTCAAGAACAGGTCTAATAAATGTCGTATAAGCCAAAAGTTTGACATTAGTTGGTGCCAGTCGCAGACATCTTTTAAGAAAACAGATTTTTTTTCAATGCACTAGAAGTGACATTGTTAATGTGCGATGTCCAGTTAAGGTCCGATGTTATTGTCATACTCAGGTACTTGTGCTGTTCCACTCTGGTCACGAGGCGACCGTTAAGTTCGTACGGAAAGAGTGACGGGCACTTTTTACGTGTTACTGTCAGGAAGACTGTTTTGTTTGCATTGAGGGTCATTTGCCATCTACCACACCAATCGGTTATCTCTGTTAGCGTTTTGTTGATCAGAACATGATCTTCGCTGTTCTGTATTTTCCTATATATTATGCAGTCGTCTGCGAAGAGTTTATTTTACAATCAATGTTACTTGTTATGTCATTGATAAAGATAAAAAACAACAGTGGGCCCATTACTCAGCCCTGTGGGACGCCTGAAGTCACAGGTACAGTAGTAGATGAAACGTTTTCGATGACGACAAATTGTGGTCGGTTAGACAAGAAGCGTTTGATCCATGCAGTGATAGGTCGATCGCCAATGACAGCACTAATTTTGGCAATTAGTGTGGTATGGCACACGCAGTCAAACGCTTTACAAAATCTAATAAAAACATATCTGTTTGGTTATGGTTGTTAATACCTAAAGCGAGATCATGAAGCACCTCTGTAAGCTGAGTGACGGTCGAAAGGCCTCTCCTAAAACCATGTTGGACATCTACCAGAACGTTCTCTTCGAAATATGTTCTTAAGTGCTTTAGTATAATGTGTTCCAAAATTTTACATGATGTGCTGGTAAGAGAAATTGGTCTGTAGTTGGATGGTACATTAGTGTCACCTGACTTATGGATCGGTACAATTTTTGCGATCATCCAATCTTCAGGTAGGTGTGACGTCGAAAGTGACTTGCGGAAAATGAGGCCAAGCTATTTGCTACTACATTCCGCATATAATTTTAAAAACTCATTTAGAATGCTATCCGGACCATTTGCTTTCTTGACGTCAAGCGCAAGTAGCTGATTGAATATTCTGGAGTCGGTTTTCGTCAATGATTCAATGGAAGGAAATGATGCAGGCGGCAAATATAGAAGTTTGTCGTTATCTTTAGTGAACACTGAATGAAAGGGCTGGTTGAACTTATCAGCGAGTGCCAATTTTTTTCTCTGGTGCGTGATGTGGTTTCGCCGCGGAACGTCCACGAAAAATGTGCTGAAAACTATCAGCGTTGTTATTGATAAGGTCAGGCAAGGTTTCGTTGAAGTATTTATGCTTCGCTAACTTAGTTTTTAGCTTGAGATCGTCGGTGCCACGCAGTAGTTCCGATATTTTTGGACGCTTGGGAATTTCGTTTTTATGTTACGCCTCAAGCGTTTTATTTTGCGCTTGACATGAATGATATCTCACGTGATCCAGGGGTTGTTCTTCAGCAATTTTTTGCTTTTTTTCGGGATATAATGACGCATGCAATGCGAGGTTATATGCTTAAATTGAAGCCAGAGCTCATCGGCGTCAACAGAGCTGTCGTTGGCCATTTCAAAAAATTCTTCGTATTCATGTGCTAAATGGGTAAGTACGGCTGAATCATCTGCTTTTTGAAAATCGGGGACGAGAAATTCAGTAGATTTGCCGGTAACAGTGCATCCGAGGGTGTAGCTGGCATTTTGATATGTTGTGATCTGATATATCATCTATGATATCCAAGTTTAGTAGATCAAGAGGGATGTTGTCACTAATAAGTATTAAGTCTAGAAAGTTGGCACTCGTTCCTTCTGTTCGTATGGGAGAAGTTACAACTTGATGAAGCCGGAAGTATAGCATCAAATCAATGAGTGCATTGGACGATTATGAAGTGTGGTGCATGGTATTCCAGTCAATGTCAGGTAAGTTGAAGTCTCCCATAAGAATAACACGATTGCTAGTATGATTATGAAGAAAATCATGGACAGTAACGACACTTTCGTGACCAGACACAGGGCTTCTGTAGAAGCAGCCAGTAACTATTGCGAAGTAGCAGCACAAAATCTTGCAGAACACTGTCTCAGCATCTGGAACGTCGGACATCAAGACAAAACGTAAAGGCTTCTTAATCAGCAGAGCTACGCCACCGCCTCTAGTTGGTGGATCTTTCCGCATAACTCAGTAGTTAGGAGGTGCTATTTCGTGGCTGTATACGTCTTCTGAAAACCATGTTTCTGTAATAGCAACAATGTCTGGGCTATGTTCGAGCAGCACGTTTTATATTGCTTCAGCTATATTGGCGTTACTTCTCGCGTTTACATTTAATAATGTTATTTCTGTGAACGTTTGTGGCTTTGACTTACTGGTCGACTTCCTTCTGCGTTTTTTTGGACTTCAATTTCTCATTTTTTTCTTCATCCCAGACAAACGTGCTCTCGGTTTATGTTTAGTTTGAAAAAAAATAGCGACACCTTTTCTGCTTTCTCGCGGATTGGTCTCCCACATTCCCATAGTTTTCTTCTCTTTTCCCTCACCCTACGGCTAAAGTCTTCACCTATAGAGTAGTTAGTGTTCTTCAGATTGTAGCCTTTCCTTGCACTCTTAGTCAAGTCCCGTATAACGTACGGTATATAAGCGGACATAAGCGGCACATTTTCATTTCAGCGCAAAGTACCGCACATAAAGCGGGCTTTCACGCGCCGTTATGCGTGACAATCTCGTCGCGACAGAACGGGCCCGCTATAAACGGCCGTTAGCGGACGCAACGTTTACATGCAGGCTTCTTGGCGCGAAAAAAAATGCGGCGCCTCTGTGAGAAGGGAGGTCACCTGACGGCTCGTAGCATTCAGCGCATTCTCTCAGCCCTTCCCTCTACTCGACTCTCTCCCCGCCGGCGGCCGCGGGGGGCAAAGGTTTCGTTCCTCTGTTGGCGCAATCGGCGCAATCTCATGTTGCCTATTCTTCCGAGACTTCCGTAGCCTTTGTTGGCGCGCTTCTCTGTTTCCGTGACGCAACGGCGCGAATTACTTCTGTGAGTTGCTGTTTGCTTCAAGATACACGCTTCCTACCGGCGTAAAAAACGATCCGAGCGGAGCGTGCAACCACGAGAACTCGTCCGTGTGTGACGGAAACGTGAGATTGCCCACGGCGGGATGCGCAAACTGCAGCCACGAAGCCACGTTCGTCTGGGTAAGTTGATTTCGATTCTATCGCTGTGCCGCTTAAAAGCATAGCACTGTTCCTAAACGGCTATCATAATCAGCGTGGGGGCTCCTACATAAGTACACAGGAACGGAGACGTCGTTTTTCTCGGCAGCCTCTGCGACAAATTTTCTGTGGAATCCAGGTTCTAAATCGTAATGTCGATCTCACGTTCATGAGAATTTACGTCATCCTTTAACTGCGGCTATTAGTTAAATTTCCGCTGCAATGCATTTCTGCGGCCGATCGCGTGTGTCATTGTGTTGCTATAGATTACATTAATTAGAAGCCAATGTCGATCAAGCTATAGCATTCGTGTTGGGCCCAATCTCGTAGTCGGGAGTGCCCCGTATGGCAGAGGCTTTTCCTTCTTGAAGTTGCCCCTCAAACTTGGAGGACAAAAGTGTTAATGCACCTTTCTGCGCATATTATAACCACCGCGCTGGCCCTTATTGGATAGCTATAACGGACGACTATTTTCACCCGTTATCAACGGGTTAACAGTAAATTTTTCGGCTGTTTTAGAAGGTAATATGCATTTTGTTTCCCACTGCAAGTCCCCCCTTAATTAACACACTATACTTCGCAGTGAAGACCTTTAAAACTAAAGTTATGTCAATTCTACTGCGCGTTTCATGCTGTAGCAAACGAAATATTTCAAAAAGGGTTTTTTAAAAAAAATTCCTAACCAGGTGACAAAGACTTTAAAAATGATTGTCGATACGCATATTGCAGAACAGACGCATTTGTCAACACTGAATTTAAGGGGAACATACGTGCAACATACAAAGCAACCTTCATTGCTGTGACAACAAACACTATGTAAATTCAGGAAACAGACAGTGACACAACTTTCAGACATACATTAGTAACACAAGTGGTCAACGAAAAGTTGTGATAATGGCCATAGGTCTCCTTCATTGAAGGGGGGGCCCTCATAAAGCGCACACACACGCACTCAGCAGTGTAGTGATTTCCGATTACTTTTAATTTTGGTTGCATTAACTGTGGCATGTAAATAAAACTGTATTGAAGCATAAAAAGTGTAATATATTTCCACGTTTAGGCTCACTGCTGATATGAATGCATGTCGGTGCTTGTTTCTGGCGTATAACTGACTGATCAATTAATTCTGTTCGATGTTGGAGCTCCATGAACTTACACCTGCCGCAAGCATGTAGTAGCGCCTAATTCGTGATAATGAGTCCAGAGGTGGCTTTAATGGGTTCTGGTCCGCGCACTGTGGTGCGATGTCCGTTCATTCTGGCGCACGCCTGCTTATTCAAACTCTGCTTAATTCGAACAATTTTGTAGTCCACTTTTGAGTTTGAATTAACAAGCTTTTACTGTACTCTGATTGTTCTTCGGGCATTTATATAATGTGCCGATCTAGTCAATCACTTCAAATTTGGCATTTTGAAAAGGCTTTCTCAAAGATAACCCGGGATGGTAAGGGTTACAGATATGCAATCTTGAAGGAAATAACCAAGCTGCAATGCAAACCACCAATTTACTTACTGCATCGAGAACCTGAGGCACCAGAATGCTATGCTTCATTTCTACGCCTACTTACCTAAAAACAGTAGGCAAAATGCATGCATCTTTCGTATTACACCAGACTGTTAATGCCAAATTGAACGAATAAAAATTGACTAGTAATGTAAAGAGACCAAAGGGACCTTCAAACTAATTCATAAACATGTAGCTTAAAGCTTAGGTTCCTCGTGAAACAGTATGCTGTGCCAAAGCCGAACAGGGTCGTGGCCTGTCATATGCAGTGTCTCGAGGAAATGCCTGCAGCAGTATGACGATACCTGTTATCCTGTTTTGCTTGTGCCACATCAACTCAACAATATTGATTAAATCATTATTAATAAAATTGGAGAGTTACTATTTCCCCGTGCAAAGCACCACTGCCAAAAAAAAAATCAACTCCAGCCCTTGTCGAATGGGTGCTGTTGTGCTGGCATTGACTAGCTGAGGGGGGAGCCGAGCCCCTCCTTAAAAAATGGAGAGGTTGATAGCATGACTCAAGCTAATTGCTTCATGGCACATTGCAATAGCGTAAGCATCAGAGTGACCACACTTGCATACTAAGGGATGTTGAATCAGTCATTAGCATAATCAAACAAAAATGTTTTAGTAAAGTGACATTTGTGCTTTTATTCCTTTCTGAAAAATGCAGGAATTGATCGATCTGGAAGCATCGCCATGTTGCAGCAAGCCAGTACATGTGGAGTGGTGGCACCAAATACAGAAGTGGAAGAGGTGCTGCATTTTCTGACGAGACCGCATGTGCATTTTCAGTGCGGCATTTTTTCTTTTTTTGCAGTGAATTTAGGACACTTGCTGGCCACTCAAAAGGCCACCAACATGTGGAAATGCCATGTTTGTGTGTACAATATGCCACTCTAACTTTGCTTACCTCATACACTGCCAAAAGCATCACAGAGTATGCAGAAGAAAATGTGAAAGTCAGAATAATCTAATGCAACGCAGTAATGATGATGAATGCAATATTCAAGCCAGTGCTGCATATTTGAATGACGCTGATAAACGAGCTACAGTGTATGAGATGTTGACGAGACTTTGCAGGCGTCCTAAAGGCCATCGCAGGTGTGCTATAACATGGTCATTCGTTCCGAAGGTAGATGATATGTTTAGTTTTGTCGCTTGTGCTTTCAACTGTGAGCTCATAAAAAATGACTGTCTTCGGAAAAAGTTCTACCAAAATGCACAAATGTTTGTGCCACCTACTAAAGTCATTCTTTGTGGAGGGGCAAAATCCAGTATTATATCATAAAGCTTCTTGATCTCCTACAAATCCAGCTTAAATATCCCTGAAATGTTTTTTTGGTGTACTTATGACAGTTATAGGAGATGCTTTGGCTACTCGCTCATTGGCAGGATTGAAGTAGTTGTTCAGCCCTCTGGCTTGCTGTTACTGTCGCACCTTCCTTTAGTCCACGGTAGAGCATGCACACTACACATGCCATAGAAGGTAGCATCACAGCACAGGTGAAAATGTTTAGTAACTACAAACCTCGTACAAAACCAAAAATTGTCTAAAGAGTCTGGGACAAACAGCGATCCATTGTTCACAACTTTACTCTTTTTATCCGTTACGAAAGAGATATATAATATAATCCAATGCCTGTTCTGCTGGAAGGCAGCTTGCCAAAAGGAATAGCTCCTTTTTTGTGTGTTGCTATCAGGGAAAAGGTATGGCTAACAGTGATGCTAATTAACATGGCCATCACTAACCTTTAGTTTCAATTAACATGGCCATCACTAACCTTTAGTTTCATTGTGTAGTGATAGTGATAGTGGTGGTGGTTGTGATATTGCAGCAGGCAGGGTTAGCGCGGGCTTACGTAACAGACAATGATTCCACCTGAGCATCTCGTAAATTGTAGGGTCTGTCACCACATGTTAAACAGCCCCGTGTCTCGTAGGAAGGTAATCAAAGTTCATTTGCAAGCTCCTTGTCATTGCCACAGGCCCTTGAGGAAAAGTGACATCTTCAAACGTCTGGTGCTAATGACCACCCCTTTGCTGGCTGGGAACCATTGCTTTTCTTACCCTGTCAAACTGCGGTCAAAGCGAAATAAAATGTTCAATGGCATTGATGTCACCGCAGAAGGCACAGAGTAGGGGACGCACATTGCGCAGTCTTGAATGACCAAGCGTGCAGAGTCTGTTCTGATGTGATACAACAGCGTCGCTTGTTCATGAGCAAGTCCGCAGATCGCACATGCTTGATGTGGAATCTTGTAGACCGCCCTGAAGTGTTCATGGAGTGAAATTATGTAGTTCTGATAAATCTTGGGAGCTCTTGCTTTTGAGACACATGTCCATGCTTCACGTGGAAGAGCATCAGCCTTTTCATTGCCGAAATGGTTGTGTTCTTTTCATTCATCATTGGATGCTCATGTTGGGGAAGGCACTGTTTAGTGAGGGCACACTGGTTTTATTTTACAATATATGCAGTCGTACAGAGAGTACTTCCAAATGCATTGGAAAAACACTCCTCAGAGCGGCCGTCATCTCGTCTTCATGCGACTGCTCTTTGAGACTTGTCAACATTCACCCTGCTTCCCCATTCCCAATTAGTGTTCGCTTTCGCTGTGTCGCCGCACTTTCCCGGATGGGGTTGATAAAAATGACACAGCAAGCAAGCTCGTAAATCTTTCTCTTGCCATCAAACAAAACAAAAAACGAAGCACGCTCAAAGTTGCACAGTTCACAGTGTTTCTTTGAATCCCATGGAAATGAAGCAATGTTTCCAAAAGTATGTGCCTATCCACATTTGCGCAAGTACAGAAACATGGGCCAGCACGTCATTAGTGGCCAATGAGAATGGAGGCAAGACATTTTCTGCTGAAGTTGACCGCCATTAATTTTTAATTTCAAAAGCATACCACTCTTTGTTAGCAATATCATTCCAATTAATGGACGTAATGAACTTTGGAATGATGATGACACACCGAAAACAGGATATGCAAATACCAAAGTGCCACTTTGTACTCCTTTTTTAAGATTGGCTCTTTGTGACGCGGAAAAATGTGACGTCATTGCAAGAGGCATCAATTCAATATGTTGAGATCAGATAGAATAATGTAGCAGGGCATGTCATTGAGCTGCCATGCTTCTGTTGGGTATGTGACATTGTCTAGTTTATTGACAAAGTTTTTCTGAACTGCAGTCAATTGGTGACAGTAAATGCCTTTGTAAGAGGTGTGAGGGGCCATGAGGCTGTTTTGTCAACTGAAGGCTTGCTCGTCCCCTGGCCCATGTTTACATATTGAAGCAGTAGTCTTAAAGAGCTCATTTTACAGAAATTCCACTGTTGGCATCGTTGGTTGTGGGTGACAGAATTGACATTGTCCATTAGCTAAAAATCGAGATAGATGCAAATGATAAAAATGTTCGGTTCCAGTGGTGATCGAACCCAGAATTTCTGCATGGCATGCAGGTGTACTACCACAGAGCCACGCCAGTGTATGAAAAAAAAAAAAAAAAAACCTATACGAGTATCTTGTGAAGAGCTTTTGCTCGAGAAAACCAGGGGCACGAAAGAAAACAAAGCATGAGACCAGTCCATAGTCTGCGCTTGTCTTGTGTTTTCTTTCTTTCACGTCCCTGGTTTTTTCGCGCAAATGCTCATCACAATGGATTACCAATTCACCCAACGCTCTGTTCATCGAATGTCATGCAGTGTAAGAAGTCTCTTTGACACGTTATATTGCGTGGCAGAAACGTGTAAAATCTCATTAGGTGTCGAGGCATTAACGAGCGAGGGGTTTAAAGGCCCAGTCATTACAAGGTAAGTCTCCCTTTCCAGAGCTGCACTGAGGTATGGGGACAGAGCCACTTTTCTTTTTGTCGTTTGTTTCCTACGTCATTCCAGTTTTTTTTTTTTTTCACGCTGAGCAACTGCATGTTTTCTGCAGTCATTGTTTTTTTTTTCTCTTGTGGTTAGGGACAACACTGTGCGAAGCTTGGACCCGACAGGCTGAGAGGGGCAAATTTGATCGCAGGTTTGATCACGACATAGGGTGCTGCAGCATGGTGACTTTAAATCGTGATTTGGCTAACATCCGAGCCAAACTCGATCTGTGTCGGCCCTGGTTGCGATCAAAAGTGTCCGTCCGACACTAGTGTTATTGCATGGTGTGATAGCAAGCTCGACGGCACGCAGAAGTTCAAGCCACTGCTGTGACAGCTGTGATGACGGTGGCAATGACACACAGTTTGTTGCTTTTGTTGCTGCAACATTGCTCGATTTATTGTTCATGTGCCTGCGACGCAAGAATAAAGAATGGATACGGCATACAACCAGCCTGAGGGCCACCGTTCCAGTGTTTTATATAAAAAATCTAAACTACCAAGTACTGCATGATACTGGAACGTGCCAACGTGATGTCATACATGTACCACGCTTAATTCAGGATACGGTCGACGTTGGATGCATTTTTGTTAAAGTACTAACTTCTTTAGCGGGCATTAACTAATACTCCACTCACCCAGCTCACTCGTCAAGCACTTTAAGCTTAATTTCAGAGTTCATTACTGAACTCTGCTGATGTTTGGCCAGCGCTCAACCGTGTCCAGTTTCCATGACAGGTTCTTTTGGAGAACACAAGAGGCTTATGTTCGAAATCACAACAAATCTTTGGAACTATTACGTGCTCCTCCAACGACCTGCATATCCACGGTATAACAGCCGTCACCACGATCGCTCAACTTCTTCGTGCCGTTGAGCTTGCTTTCACATCGTGCAATAATACCGGTGCCGCACGGAATCTTTTGATTGTGATCAGGGCCAACACACATTGAGTTTTAACTTGGACGCTAGCCAAATGGCGATTAAAAGTGGCCATGCAGCTGCACCTCAGACTATGTCATGATCAAACCTGCGATCAAATGTGTCGTGTTAGCCTCGTTGGGTCCATGCTCCGCATTGCGTTGTCCCTACCCATGCAAGAAAAAAGAAGAAAAGAAAAAAAGAATGATAATGACTGGAGGAAACACACAGCCGCTCAGCACGAAAAAAGAAAAAAAAAAGAAAAAAAACAAAAATGATGCCAGGAAACATACAAAACCAGCCAAAAGAAAAGCGGCTCCGCCCCGTAACTCGGTGCATGTCCACAAAGGGAGACCCTTACAGAGTGCTCAGACATATTTAATAATAACCACCAGCAATAGCATCTACAAAGTGAGCAGCTGCGTAGGTCAGCATGTTGGCATTAATGATACGTAGTGAGGGGTTTAAAGGCTCAATTATTACAAAGCGTTCACACATACTGCTGGATAACCATCATCAGCAAAAACGTCAGTTAAGTCAGCAGCTGTGTAGGTTCACGTGTTGCCTTACAGATGCATAGTGGGCACTTCTCTGATTTTCAAAAGAATTGTGGCCAGAAGGCATTCTACAACTGTACTTGCAGTAGGGACTCTAGGATACCGTAGTTAGAAATGGCCAACGTTATGCGCACAGAAGTTCCTCTCCTTGAGGCACGGCCAAGGTGTCCACTGAGAAGTGAAGCCATGCTAGTGATTGAAGAGGCAATGTGAACAGGGCCTCATTACGGTATCTTGTTCTACTCTTGGAAGTGAAGCTCAAGCGACCTCCATGTTTTTCAAAGGAGAATAATATTTCATACATCTCTCAGTGCATTTACACAACATCTCATGTTGAGGCTAGGTAAATAAATTGTCTGCACAGCTAGCCATCCAAGAGGGAGAGAGAAAAAGATTAGTTTTATTTCAGTGCTGCTGCAGGATGTCTGGGAATTAGGGTGGTTTGGAAAGGTTGTGGCCTATGAGTTCTGTTCCAAGTACGGTCAGTTTGTGTTGCAATGAGCTTGTAGCACCCACTGTTACCGCAAGGCACAGACGCTTAGATCAATGAGCTCAGCAGGCGTATTGGTGCTGGCAGCCAAAGACGAGAAAAATAAAAAGGAAGCTCGTGTTCGAGGCGCTAGCTCGGCATGAGCAGTTGCATTCAAGCAGTCGACATCGCTGGTTGTGTTCTAACCGTGCGCCTCTACTGCGACCCCGACGTTTCCGACTAGCTCAAGGGCCGTTGTAAGGCAGGCAGGCAGGCAGGCAGGCAAAGAACTTTATTAGTATCCGGAGGCGGCGCTCGACCTCCCTTAGGGGGTGACACCGGTGGGCCGCTCCCATGACGGGACGGGGGAGGTTAAACTCCACGGCCATGTCGCGGGCCCTCTGTATGGCCCTAAGCTGGTCTCCTTTGTCGTGGCTTGTGAGGAGATAGTTCCAGTCCGCCTCCATAGAGGGAGACTCGCTGCTCGCGCAACGCAGGGGCATTGCCACAGCATGTGTTGTAGAGTACATTTGGGGTGACCACAGCGCGGGCACCCCGGATCTATGCCATCCATGTATTTCGGGAAGCTCGAATATGATATTTCAGCCATATTTTTCTCGTTTACTCAGCCACTTTTCATGGGTGTGGGTCTTTTTGATAGTGCTTAAGCATTGGTAAAGATGCCGGTTGACTAAATAATGGAACCAACAGACAGTGAAGCCAAGGAACGTATTGTTATTGGGTATTTAATACCCTATAAAGTGGACGGGAAAGTGACCACTGCTATAGCTCAATTGGCTGAGCATCAGACGTGTTACTTGAAGGTTGTAGGTTCGGTGTTTACTGATGGCAAAGTTGCTTTTTTGTCCTCTTTAATTCCTTTCCATTTAGGTTATAATTACTTAGCTTCAGTTAAAACACTACCAATAATGTACTTT
>JALIZH010018360.1:0-40579 GCA_030522465.1 Rhipicephalus appendiculatus | reverse complement strand
TTTCGCTAGGCAAAACTTGTGCTTTCAGCCGGCGTCAACGTAGCGCTAGAATCTCGCTACGGCTAGCGCTAATGCACCGCATGTGTTTATCGTTTGGCATTCATGACTGGCACTTGGAAACACACACGCGGTGCGAAACTGCCAGCCAGAGCAAACTTTTTATACTGCTAGGTTGATGTCGCCTGAAAGCACAGGTTCGCCTAGCGACAGCCAAGGCATGTCGCAGTTCCACTAGTCGAAAGCCACGCATTCCGCTGTCCACCTTTCTTTGCATTGCGATAGTACGCCGTTAGATTTGTACTAAACGTGCGCAGTTTGCGCGCACGCTTGAGTCGTAACATCGCCTATTATTGGCATGCGGACTGCGAAAGAGGGAGAGTACGGTAATGATTCGGTACCTCATACTCAGTGGCGTAACTAGATAGGACGGCGCCCATGGCAAATGTATTTCCGCGCCCCTCATGATGGTTATTATTATTATTATTATTATTATTATTATTATTATTATTATTATTATTATTATTATTATTATTAGTGTTGTTGTTGTCATTATTGTTATTTATGCGCGAAAAAGCCATCTGATTGTTTTGGGCAGGCGAATGAGCGATTTCTTGATTGATTCTTCACTACAGTGGACTAAAGCCGTCTTGCACGTCCACGCGTCGTACGACACACCAGAAGTCCCCAAGGTTAGAAAAAATGTGAAAGAAGAAATGGACCTTGTTGGTCACCTGTTGTCGTTTCGCTTTACACGAAATATGCGAAGTTCGTAAATTACATAAAACCACACAAAAGAAAACGACGAAGTAGGCATGTAAATGGTTCTTATTACATCACCATGAAATGTATTGTTCAAAAGTATTTATTGCGTACATCAAATCTGCATACTATGCTTGCATTTTTTTAATCAATGCTAATAATGTGTTCGAAAATTTGTTCCGGCAAACCTTGTCGCGTATATTATTGCCTTTTGCGACACCAGTGGTAATTGTGATCGTGAACAATGGTTGTCAAAAAAAATGCGTTCTTTATATTTGACATGTAACATGGCGCACGCGCATTACGAATGGAAATGTCGCTCTCCGGTCACACATTTCCGCCGTCGGCTCCACTCAAGACCAGGCGCCTAAAACACGCGGCCCGCGGACCTCTCGCTATTGAACCGCGGCCCGCACGTGACTGTCTTCGTCGCATTTTTTTTTTTCCTGATGAGTGCGGTCATCAGCTACACAGGCATGAGTTGTCTAGAGCATTTTTTTCTTGAGGAAACCTCTGCGGTCAACATGTGTTGATACATAACCATGAACAAAAAAAAAACTATATTTCAGAGTCGGCGTCCAGATTTTAGTCATTCTGGAGGTAGTTATATGTTTTTGGAATCCCGGTGACAAATCGCTTTCAGAAATGACCTATATGGAAAGATATTTAAAATGGCAATGTTAGTCCTTTTGAAACATTAGCCTTGTTGTGTGTGTGTTTTGGGCCTCATCCTGAGTCTATATCGACCAAATGACGGTGATGCCATCTCATGTAGACATCATAACCCGTTTACATGAGACATCAAACGCAAAATATTGAGCTCTATTAGCAGAAAATGAAATGTCATTGTAGCTTACCGCCTCACTGGAGCCGACAGTGGAGTCGATGCTCGTGACCGCCTTCTCCCCCCGAGGTAGTGGGTGAAACATAAGCGTATAGATCTTTTGTGGCGCAACTCTCCTGCTTGGGCGTCGGATACGCACAGTCAGTTAGGGACTTTAAAGGTACGCTAACTATAAATATGAAGTAGAGGTGGAATGTGCAGAGGCATTGAAGAATGCGTGCAGTTTTGGTTGGGTGTGAAAACATAATTATTAGTGGAGATGATGCGGAGACCGAATATCCCTTACTCAGTTTCTCTCGCCCGAGACTCAGTGCTGAAGGAATGCCTTCCCGAACCTGCTTGCTCTCAGCGAATCAGAAAGCGACATCACACGTCACCACGTGCGCAATTGGCCGCTGCTTAACCGCGGTGCAGTGAAGCCGCGGCTTTCATGATTGCCGCGATGGATGTGGTTGCAGACTTTGAACCTCGCAGCGAAGATCTCAACATGGAAGCAGGATTGCATTTCAGTGAGTCTGCAATGATCCCCCGCGCAATCGCGGCGGCGGCAGCTCTTTCTGCGTGTGAAGCCTGGCTCCAACCGACGGAAAGCGATGCGTGGTTTTCGTCGACGGCATGCGAGGCGTCCGATTGCGAAATACTGTTTATCTACACGTGTATTTAATTTTTCGTTTTTATTAATGACGTTTGCCTTTCGGAGAACTCGAGCAGAGGCGCCATGGTGTAAAGAGAGTCGCGGCAGAGCAGTGAGAGCAGGGCCGTGCAGGGCCACTCAATCCGCCTTGGAATGCGGCGCGCATCCGAAGAGACGGTGGGAGGGTACCAGTGAGAAGAAATGTACCAGGACATCAAAACCATCGAAGCCCCATAGTTCTCTTCGGGACAGCAGCAGAACACGTGTGAAATCCTACGTAGAATCGCTGCGAGGCTCGCTCGTATAAACGACGTCAATATCACTGCGTTCCGGCCATGGTTCAGGCTACAGCTGGATGCTGTTATACTGCCACTGCGCTCACCGGCAGAAGCAAGAAAACAACAACAAAAAACAAAAACAAATGAGGAAGATATCAAGAGCTCTCGGCAAACACGGCTGGACTGCCTTTGTGATCACTGCGAGAAACGTGAAAGGGCGTTAGTACTATCAGCTTCAAATGAAACGCGAACAGCGGCAAGCATTAGCAATGGCACGGTGCGCGCCGTCCAGTCATCACTGTGTACATGCGCGGTGCTGCCAAACAGGGCTAATGCGCTCCTGTCAATGGTGATGACTGGACGGCGCGCACTGTACGATTTCTAATACTCTTCGTTGTTCGCGTTTCATTTGACACCGATTGTACATGTATATATCCTTCTGTTTTTCGCAATTTTCTCGCTTGTTAAAGCTGAGCTCAAAGTAATAATGGCAAGAATGTGATCGTAATAGGATTATTTACCATTGCGGTTCTACTTCCTGTATTTCTTTAGTGCTATTGTGCACGAGGCCCACCACTGGAGACACGGGCGCTGCAGTCGACATGCTATGACATTACGATCACGTGATACCACCTTGCTTCATAGAACCTTGCTCTAAAGACTGTAATTCGTCTCCCGCGTTACTCATCAATTCAATGTCATCAGCGAATCGCAGGTTACTGAGATACTCTCCATTAACTCTTATCCCTAACTCTTCCCAATCTAGGGCCCTGAAAACCTCCTGTAAACACGCGGTGAATAGCATTGGAGAGATCGTGTCTCCCTGCCGTACGCCCTTCTTTATTGGGATTCTGTCGCTTTCTTTATGGAGGACTATAGTGGCTGTGGATCCACAGTAGATTTCTTCCATTATGTTTATATAGGCTTCGTGGATGCCCTGATTCCACAGTGCCTGCATGACTGCTGATGTCTCCACCGAATCAAATGCCTTCTCGTAATCTATGAAGGCTATGTATAGGGGTCGGTTTTATTCCGCGCATATCTCTATCACCTGATTGATAGTATGAATATGGTCTGTTGTTGAGAAGCCTGTACGAAATCCTGCCTGGTCCTTTGGTTGATTGAACTCTAATGCCGTATTAATTCTGTTAGCAATTACTTTTGTAAATAGCTTGTAGATAACGGACAGTAAGCTGATGGGCTTGTAATTTTTCAGGTCCTTGACGTCCCCTTTCTTATGGATCAAGATGATGTTGGCATTCTTCCAAGAATCTGGTTATGATTACTGAACTTATGATTACTGAACTGGATACGGAAAGTAGAAGAGTAGGTCTGAAAATTAATATGCATAAAACTAAAGTAATGTGGAACAATCTTGGCAGAGAACAGCGCTTTGCGATAGGTGGCGAGACACTGGAAGTTGTAAAGGAGTACGTCTACTTAGGACAGGTAGTAACCGCGGAGCCGAACCATGAGAGTGAAATAACTAGAAGAATAAGGATGGGATGGGGCTCATTCGGCAAGCATTATCAAATCATGATTGGTAGTCTACCACTATCCCTCAAGAGGAAGGTATATAACAGCTGCATCTTACCGGTACTTACCTACGGAGCAGAAACCTGGAGACTTACAAAGAGGGTTCAACTTAAACTGGAGGACGACGCAGCGAGCGATGGAAAGGAAAATGATAGGTGTAACCTTAAGATACAGGAAGAGAGCAGAGTGGGTCAGGGAACAAACGGGGGTTAAGGATATCATAGTTGAAATCAAGAAGAAGAAATGGATATGGGCCGGGCACGTAGCACGTCGGCAGGATAACCGCTGGTCATTAAGGGTAACTGACTGGATTCCAAGAGACGGAAACGCGTGAGGGGGGAGACAGAAAATTAGGTGGGTAGATGAGATTAAGAAGTTTGCAGTTATAACGTGGCTGCAGAAAGCACAGGACCGGGTTGATTGGCGAAACATGGGAGAGGCCTTTGCCCTGCAGTGGGCGTAGACAGGCTGATGATGATGATGATGATGATGATGATGATGATGCTCTAAAGACGGAAAGCCGGCGGCCTGAGCGCGTTTTTTTCTTTGAGTATCCCGCTTTAATTCAGCCCCGTTTCAGAACCATTTCATATGTGCTGGCATCTAGAACCCACAAGAGCTTGGAAAGCGTGACCAATGTTTTTGGTGGGGCTGTGTGCCACAACTATTGCACCGCGCATGCACAAGACCAGGGTACGTGTAGTTTCACACTTATGGTTTTACTTCACACTTACGGTTTTACTTCAAACTTACGGCTTTACTTCAAGGAGAACGAACATCACGATGCATGGCTGATAAAGCTAGCTTAGAAGGGGCAAGGAGCCGAAGTCCCGCGCACGTGTTTGCAGCAAACACTTGGTCGGCGGACTAGGAATCCAAATGTTAATTTGGTGACAGTGAGCTCAGACGTGACACCTCCCTTTCCACGTGAAGACGCCCACACCTCGAAGTCTTCTCAAAAGTTACTTCGGGGACGACATTCCTCATAGTCAACCACATCCTACGCACGCTGGTCGGAGAAAATGTCGTGGGCAAAGACCGATACACAGAGAAAAAGGAAGAGGGGTGACGTAATTTGATGGAAGAAAGCAGTCTGTGAACGAGTTTCTGATTTGAAAAAGATAAGAAAGAAACCTTGCAGGAAAGCCCACACTCAGCTTTTTCATTTCGTCATTTCATCCCGACGTCTGCCCATGAAAGCTCGCCGTAAGCTTGGAGACTGACATGTCTGGTGAGTTGGTATAGCTTCTCGATCGCAACCTTCAGCAACAAGACTGTGGGCAGCGTTTTCCCTTTCCGATTTTCGCTATACGGTTATATACTTGTAGAAGTACCGAGGTGGTTTGGGCCGAACCAGAAGAAAACGAACATTTCAAGCGATAATTTCAGTGGTGAAGCTAGAAGAAGGTTTGGCATGTTGAACCTCCCACCGCCCCGATATTATTACATTCTGTATATGTGTATATATGCGCATACATACAAACACATGTCAGATCACATAAAAGGGAAGTCAGAACCCCAGAACAAAAGCTTTGTCTACGACCCTGGATACTGTACGTTCATGTTTAAAGCCGTGCTTATGCGGAAATAGGCTTACACCGACCTATTTATCTTATTGCTCTTCATGGGCTTGGATATGAGAAAGGAAACATCGAGAGAACGAGAGGCATTCAGAAGTCGTGGCGCGGAGACGTGCTCTTGCAAATGCTACAGAATATAGCGCAAGGCTTCACCACCGCGAGATCAATTTCAAGACAGATAATAGACTGAACCAAACGAAAAAGGCACTGCTGCTTACGCAGACAAAGCGCGGACAAATTGAATGTCGGAAGTCAGAGGCTCCCAGCTAGAAGATTGTGTTTCGTTCGTTGAAGGAAATAAGCACCATTTAACTAGTCAAATGTCTGTAGCCTTACGGGTTGTACCAGGGGAGAAGGTGAGAAAGGGTGCGTTGGTACAGTCTGGAGGCATGCCCCCACTGGTTTTGAACCGGCAGGGGCGACCAGTGGCGTAGCCAGAAATTTTTTTCGGGGGAGGGGGGGTTCAACCATACTTTATGTATGTTCGTGCGTGCGTTTGTATATGTGCGCGTATATATACGCAAGAAAAATTGAAAAATTTCGGGGGGAGGGGGGGGTTGATCCCCCCCCAACCCCCCCCCCCCTTTGGCTACGCCACTGGGGGCAACCTTTCCACGGGGCGCGGGGCGCAAGCGCCCCGTTTATGTCCTCAGGAAAAGTCCACGAGGGCACGTTGGGCGGACTCGGCTCGGCGCCCCCCTCCCAAGTGGCGCCCGGGGCACTTGTACCCCCTTGCCCCCCCCCCCCCCTAGTGACGCCACTGCTCATACTACAGGCATACTGTAAGCAAATTCCTGCTTTAAAGCGAAATAGCTTGAATACACGCAGTTGCTGTACTTACTCGAGCACTTCTCCAGGGCTCATAGTTTGTCCTGATGATTCCAATTATCCACTGGCCGCAGAGCTCGGTGTTTTTCGTTGCGGATGGAAATCTGTGCAAACTGAAAACACCGCACCAGCACGATTCCCGCGTCGTGTTCTGATCTTGACAGACAGTGCTGAGTACTATCTTCCGCGTGCAATTGTTTTCGCACCCAAAGACGGCGCAGTGGTCCCCAGACGACTTCTTCTCAGCGGGAGGGGCGGGGTATTTAATGTCCCAGAGACGCCGCTTGCCGTGTAAACTTGGCGCAGTACATACACGCCTTCGCAGTGCAGAACAAAATGGCGTCTGGGTTGGAGAGTATGCCGCCGGGAGCCTAGATGCCTCGGTGCGAGCTAGGCGTGCTCTGGTATATACACACGACTGCCACTAATACACAACAAGTAGGACTTTACTAGAGCTCATGGTTTTTCTTTTTTTAAATACTGGTCCTAGTTAGCTGGTTAACATGCATATGAAATGAAGACGACGGCATAAACCAGCCGAGAGTGTCCACATAATTGCTGTCGCAATAAAAGACCTGCCAGTGCCAACGAGTATTCAGCCTACCGCAGAAGCACGGCTCGACGCGATATTCTACGTGGCGTCCATGTCGTAAGACGCGTAGCGCCAAGTTTAGGCCGTGAAACACGCGAATAATTGCGGCAAAGCGTTCAATTGGGCTTTTAGGGGCGAAGATCCTTAGGACATAGCCTTGTCTTCCGTTGTGGTCACGGTATAGAACCCTTGCTAATGTCCAGACATATCTGAGACACAAAGAAAGAAGGTTTTACAATAGACTTCAACGAAGACATAGGCTAATTATGAGGTAAGATATTGCTGTTCCCGGTGAAAATAACCTATCGAGAAGAGTATTCATGAATTGATCCCGGCTAAAATGTGTTTAGATGTTGAGGCTTCTCAAGGAAACATATAACACAAAAGCACAGGTCGAGCACTATATGTCCCAACAAATTACCCATATTAAAATGGTATCTTGCCACCGGTGAGATGGCGGGTTCTTGGATTCACTTTCGAGGCATATCTTCTACTCCAGCAATTTTGTAAATCCTCCTTGAATTGCCTAAGAGGACTATTTCTACATTTACTTTATGTCACCCAAGTTTGCATTATATGGGGCAACGCTCGGGTAACGTGCGGTTACCCAGAGCTTCGCCCACTCGTCATGATTCACTTCGTGGAGAGAGAGAAAACTTTATTAATTTCCGGCAGATTGCTGGGCTGGGCTCCCACCTAGGAGCTAACGGAGAGACCGTGTCTCCCGGCAGCTTCCTCGGCCTGCTGGATCGCCCAAAGTTGCTTGTCCAGGCCCGAACTGAGCAGCGCAGTCCGCCAACGCGCCCGAAGGTCTTCATTGGAGGCCGCGACCCGAGTATTGCTTATTAATGCTGGACATGCCCATAGGATATGGTCAAGAGTGGCTCTGGGGGTACAGTACTGGCATAGATTAGTGCTATAGACTGCGAGATATATGTGGTGCATGATGACGGGGTTCGTGTATGTGCGTGTTTGTAGCTGCCGCCATTGAACGGACTGGGCCCGATTTAGCTTAGGGTGAGGCGGAGGGTACTCCCGCCTTTGCAATCGATAGTGTTGAGTTATGTCACAGATTTTAGTGAGCCGATCGTCCCATTCCCATACCGCCGCAAAAAGTCCATTTGGGTGGCTGCTTCGTCTAACGCAGCTCGGAACGTAAGACCTCGAGCCACGTTGTGCGCCACTTCATTTGGACTGACCTCCGGGTGACCTAGGGGCGTGTGGGCAGGGAACCAAAGGATGTGAACGCATTTGTCCGCCTCGTGAATCTTGCCTGTATTAAGGATCCGCAATGCCTCTGGGGGAGATTCTGCCGCTGGCATAGTTTCTAACTGCCGTTTGCGAGTCGCTGATGATATATGAGGCGTTCGTGTGGGCTATGCCCATGGCGATAGCCACTTCCTCCGCCGTTTCTACGTGTCTTGTGATGATTGATGCGCTGCTTTTGCATTGTTGTGTGTGGTCTATGACAGCCGCCACGAAGCGGTGACGTTCCCGATAGCGTGCTGCATCGACAAAGACCGCCTCGCGGTTGTGACCAAAACTCTTGGACATGGCTCTGGCTCTACTGACACGTCTGCCCTTGTTGTGTTCAGGGTGCATGTTTCTTGGTATGGGTGGTACTGTGAGCTTAGCACGGATTGTGCGTGGTATGTCGTGTTTGTCTCCGTGTTGAGTGTGGTAAGAGATTCCGAGATTTTGGAGAATCTGGTGCCCTGGCTTAGTCTTGGACAATCGCTCGTATTGGGAGATTTGTTGTGCCTCGATAAGCTCCTCAAGGGTATTGTGTAAACCCAGCTTGAAGGAGGAGTTCTGTGCTGGCGTTTTGAGGCAAACCTAGTGCTTGTGCGTCGATTTTTAAAGACGATAGTCTTTCTTGGGATACTTAAACGCAAAAATTTTGGTCTTTATGTCTGTCCTGTCTGTTTGTCTGTCGGTAACCCGATTCAGCTTTTAACTTCTTTCTGAACGCCCAGCCATCTTGAACTGGTGTTCGCGTTCATGTTTGTGAACATATTCGAATCAAAAAGCAAATACTACGCATTCCTGAGGCACAACATTAATATGTAAGTGTCAGGACGTGTGTTCTTTATTAGAAAATACATAGGTACGCAATTCTAAAGACCCTAGTGTTTTTTAGGCTGTCTCAGGCAAGGCAAACCATAGTAGTACGGCCGGCACAAGACTATCGTCTTTCGACGACATTTGCGGCGAAGCACGCAGATACGCGGCCAATTTTTAAGGCGAAAGCCTTTAATGTCTCATGCTCACGTCCGTCCGGTGTCCGTCCGTCCGGTGTCCATCCGTCCGGTGTCCGTCCGGCGTCCGTCCGTCCGTCCGTCAAAACCCCCCAATGCGCATGCGCCAACCCATTAAAAAAAATAAAAATAAAAAAAACCTCCTCTCCACCTCTCTCCCCCTCTAGGCATCCCTCCCCGCGGAGGCCACACCCTCACTGCGCATGCGCGTACCCTCCCTCTCTCACCTCCTACGCTCTCCCTTTCTCCCCTCCCATGCTCCCCCCTCTCTCCTCTAGGCATCCCTGCCCGTGGCGTCCACACCCCCCACTGCGCATGCGCGTCTTCCCCTCTCCTACGCTCCCCCCTCACTCACCTCGCGACGCCGACGCAGGCAGCGTCTGCTAGCAAGTGTCTTGGTTGAAAAAACCGACTGCTCGCGCTGCACAACCGTTCACTGGCCACCGCATATATATGGCAATGGATCTTGACCTCCAAGGTGGTGCCGGTGGGAGATTTCTCCTGTGCGTTGTCGAACGATAAAAAATTCGCAGCGTGCGCGTTAACTAAAAGCGGACTGCGGGTCTCTATGTCCACTCCGAGTCTTCTGTCTCTCATTGCCCATTAGCAGCGATTGGGATGTTCCAGTAGGAAAACACCGGTCCATCACTGCGTGCTTTGCGCCCCCCCCAGGTTTCTCTCCTGTGCAACGCTGCGATGAGCGCCAGCGTCAACGCCGCCGCCAGTGTAAGCGTTAGCGCCCGCTGCTTCGCATCTACACATGGTTCCCTTTAGAGGGAGATGGTGTAATCTTTAAGGCGAAAGCCTTTAATGTCTCATGCTCAAGTCCATCCGGTGTCCGTCCGGTGTCTGTCCGTCCGTCCGTCCATGTCCGTCCGCCTGTCCGTCCGTCCAACCGAGCTCTGGCACGGAGCCAGGTGGCCGCCGGGATGCGCAGACGGACGCCGGTCGCGTCGGACTCTATAGCGCTCGCGCTTTGCTTGCGTGGCGTCGCTGTGCCCAGAGTTTGCAATCATTCTGACCGACGCCGTCTCAATGGACCCAGGCGTTCACGGAATATGCTTTCCAATTTACAAAGGGTCCGTCAATTTAAGAGCTGGAACGCGGATGGCGTTTGCACGATGTGCAAAGCGCGAGAAAATACTAACGCATGTGAACGGAGGAACATGAGTATCGCGTCTCGTTGCGATTCGCGGTAAAAAATTAAAGAAGACAACACGCACCCATTAGGTTTGTGTCTTATCCCTCTGAGAGTGTAAAAGAAAAAAAATGCGCCCACCTCCCCGAAGGGAATCGTGAGGAAATGGGAATGCATTTCGCGCGCGCTTCACTCCATTTATATATGGTGGTTGTGGTTCGAAGAAGGAAAAGGCGCCTGATTTCTGCAGCCCGGTCGTGAGCAAGGCGCAGCGCCTTTTTTTTTGCTTTTTCTTGTTTTTTTTAGTTTTTTTTATTTATTTTTTTAATTTTTTTTTCATATATAGCTCCGCCGAGCTCCGCCGCAGTCCGCTTTTAGTTAACGCGCACGCTGCGAATTTTTATTGTTCAGCAACGCACAGGAGAAATCTCCCACCGGCACCACCTTGGAGGTCAAGATTCATTGCCATATATACGGGGTGGCCAGTGAAACGGTTGTGCAGCGCGAGCAGTCGGTTTTTTCAACCAAGAAACTCGCTAGCAGACGCTGCCTGTGTCGGCGTCGCGAGGCGAGAGAGGGAGGGGGGGGCGCATGCGCAGTGGGAGTGTGGACGCTGCGGGCAGAGATGCCTAGAGAAGAGAGGGGGAGCGTAGAAGAGGAGAAGAGAGGTGGGACGCGCATGCGCAGTGGGGAGTGTGGACGGCGCGGGCAGGGATGCCTAGAGGGGGGAGCGCAGCAGGGGGAGAGAGGAGGGGAGGCGCATGCGCAGTGAGGGTGTGGTTGCCGCGGGGAGGGATGCCTAGAGGAGAGAGAGGGAAAGAGGAGGTTTTTTATTTTTTATTTTTTTTAGAAAGGGTTTGCGCATGCGCAGTAAGGGTGGTCACGCCGCACACCACCACCACCGGATTAAGCTTCGCCATAAGATTCTTCACATCTAACACCTGCCGGCGCGCACACCTCCTCAACCTATCCTCCTCCTCCTCCTCCGCGGACAACGCCAACGCCGCACAACGCCAACGCCGGATGCCTGACATAGCCCGACTATGAAATGCATTCGCATTTAAAAAGACATGGCATAATCAGTGGAATGGCCACACGCTTTCGCCGAACACACTTTGGAATGTACAAAGTGTCCCTTCAATTTTTTTCATTCCTCCTTGGCGGTGGACAACGGCCACTCAGCTGTGAAGATTGTGTTGGGAACATGAGATCTTGTGCACGAAGCAGATTTTCAGCGAACGACGTGATAATTGCTCAGCGGTATATAATGTGTGAGGTTAAAAGATAGAAACCGTTGATACTTTTTCGCAAATTCGCCCATTCACCGAATTCAGTTACGGTAATTCTTGGTGAAAAAATTCACGTAAGCTTGATATGTTCCCAGACTGGTGTTGGTGGTCGCTTACCGTGGCATTTCTCAGCTTCCCATCCGTGATTGGCTCCATCGGCAGTGATCGCTTAGTATGCGGCGGCCCAGCACTTTGCTTTAATAGATGCGTACAGACTCGTACATGGATCACAATGTGCCTGGACTTGGCGGCGTGGCTCATCGTCCAGTAGGTTGGATCGCTTCTACGTGCCAAGTGCGCTAACTTCTTTTATGTGTCGCGTTGCTATGTGTCACCATTACCATAATCCCTGTTTATGTCTCTGATCATCGACCAGTAGCGCTCGAGGCTGGATTTCCTTTTTCTTTGTCAGTGAGACCATGACGCCTTGACATTCGCGTTCTGCATGACACGCGTTCGCGCTCCAGTTTGTCTAGAGCATTGCGCGCCTCCCTTCTGGGATCCGGTCCAGAATCGTGGGACGCGCTTAAGGTGCAGTGGCGTCTACACTGCTCAGTTGAAGGGCGTGCTTTGAGACGGCGTATGTCGGAAGAACTAGCAGACACTGCCACAAAGCTACGAATTGCTCTTCGGGTCGATCGACCAACTCCTTTGATGCGCGCATGGCAACGAGATCTACGGAGTCGTTTCCAACGCCTTATTGCAGCATCGTCGTTGTCGGCGGCTGCTTGGCGTTGCAGACGTAGTCCATGTGCTCACTCCGAAGTTCTGCGCTTTGCGAGAAGCTCACTTCTCAAACAGTCGAGTCCGTTGATTGGCCCAAGCCGCCAGCGCCCTTCCCGTTGCATCGCCACCTGCGCGTGATCGATCTCTCTTCTTAAGTCATTTTGAAAACATGGCTCGTACGACTTTGTCAATGCACAATGGTGCCACTGAGACCACAATGCTTAGTGGTTTCGCCTCAGGTTCCACCAGAGGTAGCTGCACAACTTTACGCAAGTCCATCAGCTGATGAGGTGAAAGAGGCATTGTCTTCTATGAAGCGTGGTTCGGCTCATGGGCCGGACGGGTTGCCCGTTGAGTTTTATTTAACCTTTTGGGAAGACATTGGTGCCACTTTCACCTCTGTTATTTGCCGCTGCTTTGAGGACTTTGATTTCCCGGGTAGTTTTCGCGATGGTCGCATTGTGTTAATTCCTAAACATGACCCATTGTCAGTTCGCCCGGAGGAATGGAGACCAATTACGCTTCTCAACGTCGATTACAAAACATTTGCACCAGATGTCACTCGGCGATTGAGAAGCCTGATGCCTTCCGTAATAGGACATCATCAGGCGTGCTCGATTCCCTGGAAGAGAGATTCATAGTCTCTCCTTTGTTACGTGTGACATCATTGCGTACACGATAGCGAGATCAGCACGTGGGCTCTTGGTTTCCCTTGACCAAGAAAAGCCTTTCGATCGCCTTGAGCACAGCTACATATTTCGCGTAATGGCTGCGTTTGGCTTCTCGCAAAACTTTGTTGAGCTTCTCAGAAACGCATACAGAAATATACACAGCTCATTGTTTCTTGATGGCTATGAAAGTGCCCCATTTCCTGTTACCTGCGGAGCGCGCCAATGTTGTCCTCTATCTCCAGTGCTTTTTGTGCTTTAGTCTCGAACCATTCCTGCGCTCACTGCTTAATGATCCATACGTTCGAGGCCTCCCACTGCCTGGAAGTGGTACGGTGAAGGTGACAGCTTTCGCCGATGATATCACATTGTATTTGAAGAATGAGGACAGTCTGTCTCGTAGCCTACGGCTTTTTGGTGAGTATGGAGATAATTCAGGTGCGGCGTTCAATTTTTCAAAATGTCGATATTTGTTCATTGGTTCCCCAGACACCTGCCTAAGTTCTTTTTTCCGACTTCAAAAAAGCGACTCTGTTCGCATTTTGGGGGTCGATTATACTTACTACGGCATGTCAGCGTCCGTGTGGGTTTCAATACTCGAAGATGTAAAACGGCATGTTCAGGAAGCGCAACAGTACGATTTACCTCTATTGGAAAGAAGGTACTTAGCGCAGACTGTATTTTGCGGCCGTGCGTGGTACGTTTGTCATGTTGTACAACCCCCATTGCGAGTAACTAGGTCGATGCAATCCCTTCTCGGCTCATTTTTCTGGTCGGGTGGAACTGAGCTGGTTTGTCGTGCTGCGTTGGGGCAACCACGCAACAGAGGCGGATTCGCATTCCCATCCGTGTCTGTTCGCTGTCGGTTGCTTGATCTACGATTCTTGCTTCGCTTGCTGCACGGTGATCAGTGCCCCGCGCGTGATCTTGCCTGCTACTTCTCAGGCACTAAGATACGCTATTTGTTACCGGAAGCACAACTTAATTCCGCGCCGCATGTTCTTGACGTACCTGCATTTTACTCCACGGCTGTAGCATTTTATCGTCACGCACAGCAGGTCTGTCCTGATGTAGATATCCTAGAAAACCGTGTGGTAAATATAACGGCGGCCCTGCTGCTCCCTATGGTTCCACCAGCCCATCTAGCACGTTCTAGTCGTGTCTCGTGGGGCGCTATAACGGCATCCTTTCTGCCTGGCCATCTCCGCGACTTTATGTGGCGCCTGGGATGGCGAGTACTCCCAACACGAGACAGACTAGAGAGGTGGGGCATGGTCCCATCTTCCACTTGCCCTAATTGCCCACTACAAGAGTCAAACCAGCATGTGCTACAGCAGTGCGTAATTCCAAGGGTATTTTGGAGAGCCGTGAACGCAGGTTTCCGTGGCCTAGGAGTTAATCGTTTTGTCACTTCTGGGCGTTGCCTACGTGGTCGCTTCGCACGCCTTCTAATTGCCGCGGTAGCTTTTTGTTTGTGGCGTAACAGATGTGAGGCCGTTGCAGCGGGTCACCGTCGCCGAGCTTTGTATTCGATTTTCGAACGCTTGTACTCGGAGCTTTTGTCTTTCTTGTCAGAGGAATGGTTCTTCCTCGGGGAAGAGGAATTCCTACGGCAGTGGTCATGCCGCTTCCTGTCGTTGGTCAATGGACGTGTGCAGCTGCTTTTTCATCTGGCCTGGTTCTTGTAGCCAGGTCATTAGATGGGGGTTGCCACATGTACATAATGTGTATGTATTTACCTTTTTGTGTGTGTTTATATGTCGGCAGGTTTTGTCCCCGCACCCGTGTGGGTTCTTGTACATAAAAATTTCATGCGATCGCTTCGCAATTATGTAAATAGCCTGCGCTGCAACATCCGATATACATATATACTTGCGTGCTGGTGAAGTTATGTATATTGTGTACATATATCATCATGTAAATTATCGTCATGTAAATTGTGTATGTTGTGATAAGTGTGTGTGTTAGTCCATAGTAGCATGTGTTACGGACATCCTGTGGACTTGGACATTTTTGTGATAAGGTTTCATGTATATTGTGCTTAGTCGTTTGTGTGTTCATTACTGTCCTTGTATATACACTATTTCTAATTGATGGTTACCTACCACGATGAAATAAACTTTTTCTAAACACTTCCTGTGTAGTGCGAAAAAATAAACTATTTCTAAACACATGCTGCCGTCTGAGTTGTTCACCTTTTAAGGCGAAAGCCTTTAATAGACAGGTATAGTATAGCGGGTTTAGCAGGCTTAGCGGAATAGCGGGATCGAAGTGCACATGCGCCGTACGCTAAAAGACCCGTAGCGCGTAGCGCACGCACGCTATATTTCAGATTTAGCGTTACCGTGTTTCCGTGGTCTACGTAGTGTACGTAAAACATGGCGGCGATTTTGGACGCCCGCTTCGAACTGAATTTAGCGTTCGGGGGGACGGACCCACTTCTTTCGTAGCTAACGACTGTGCTAAAATGGCTTCGCTTGCCTTCAGGTAGCTTCGACGACCGAGCATTACGGATAACTTAGCCTAGTTTTTGAGATCGCTTCCCATTTCGAACGTCCCTAGGCCTAACTAGAAGATCGGTGTAAACAAATCTGCAACATAAAAATTCGCGCTTTTGGTGCGTGGTTCATACTTTTTTACTTTTATTATTACTAAATAAAAGTACTAATATTGCTGCGCGCGGAGATGCAGGCGAGAATCCTCAGTTTTTTTTTCTCTTTTCACTCTTTTTAATGCATTCACCCTCCGCTAGGTGACGCCGCCGTGCCAGCTTGGGTCCGTAAACGCTATCCCGCTAAACTATAACGCGCTGTCCGAAACGAACGTTTGCGGCACGTTAATGCTATTCCCTTAACTCCCGCTATCACGCTAACGCTATACTATAACTGTCTAATGTCTCATGCTCACGTCCGTCTGGTGTCCGTCCGGCGTCCATCCGTCCGTCCGTCCGTCCGTCTGTCAGTCCGTCCGTCCGTCCGTCTGTCCATCCGTCCGTCCGTCCGTCCGTCCGTCCGTCTGTCCATCCGTCCGTTTGTCCGTCGTCCGTCCGTCCGTCCGTTTTTCTGTCCGTCCGTCCGCCTGTCCGTCCATCTGTTCATCCGTCCGTCCGTCTGTCCGTCCATCCGTTTGTCTGTCCGTCTGTCCGTCCGTGCGTCCGTCTTTCTCTCCGTCCGTCCGTCCATCTGTCCATCCGTCCGTTTGTCCTGTCCGTCCGTCTGTCCGTCCATCTGTCCATCCGTCCGTCCGTCCGTTTGTCTGTCCGTCCGTCCGTCCGTCTGTCCATCCGTCCGTTTGTCCGTCGTCCGTCCGTCCCGTCTGTCCGTTCGTCTGTCCTTCCATCTGTCCGTCCATCCGTCCGTTTGTCTGTCCTTCCGTCCGTTTTCCTGTCCGTCCGCCCGTCTTTCCATCCGTCCGTTTGTCCGTCGTCCGTCCGTCCGTCTGTCCGTTCGTGTGTTCCTTCCATCTGTCCGTCCGTACCGTCCGTTTGTCTGTCCTTCCGTCCGTTTTCCTGTCCGTCCGTCCGTCTGTCCATCCGTCCGTTTGTCCGTCTTCCGTCCGTCCGTCCGTTTTTCTGTCCGTCCGTCTGTCCGTTCGTCTGTCCTTCCATCTGTCCGTCCGTCCGTCCGTTTGTCTGTCCTTCCGTCCGTTTTCCTGTCCGTCCGTCTGTCTGTCCGTTTGTTCATCCGTCCGTCCGTTTGTCTGTCCGTCAGCCTGTCCGTCCATCCGTTTCTCCGTCCGTCCGTTTGTCTGTCTGTCCTTCCGTCTGTCCGTTTGTCCCTCCATCTATTCGTCCGTCCGTTTTCTGTCCGTCCGTCTGTCTGTCCGTCCGTCTGTCTGTCCGTCCGTCCGTCTGTCCATCCGTCCGTTTGTCCGTCGTCCGTCCGTTTTTTCTGTCCGTCCGTCTGTCCGTTCGTCTGTCCTTCCATCTGTCCGTCCGTCCATCCGTTTGTCTGTCCTTCCGTCCGTTTTTCTGTCCGTCCGTCTGTCTATCCGTTTGTCCGACCGTCCGTCCATTTGTCTGTCCGTCCCTCTGTCTGTCCGTTTGTTCATTCGTCCGTCCGTTTGTCTGTCCGTCTGTCTGTCCGTCAGTCTGTCGGTCCATCCGTTTGTCCGTCCGTCCGTCCGTTTGTCTGTCTGTCCTTCCGTCTGTCCGTTTGTCCGTCCGTCCGTTTTTCTGTCCGTTTGTCCGTCGTCCGTCCGTCCGTCCGTTGTTCTGTCCGTCCGTCTGTCCGTTCGTCTGTCCTTCCATCTGTCCGTCCATCCGTCCGTTTGTCTGTCCGTCCGTCCGTTTTTCTGTCCGTCCGTCTGTCTGTCCGTTTGTCCGTCCGTCCGTTTGTCTGTCCGTCTGTCTGTCCGTCCATCTGTTTCACCGTCCGTCCGTTTGTCTGTCTGTCTGTCCTTCCGTCTGTCCGTTTGTCCCTCCATCCATCCGTCCGTCCGTTTTCTGTCCGTCCGTCTGTCTGTCCGTTTGTCCGTCTGTCCGTCCGTTTTTCTGTCCGTCTGTCCGCCCGTCGGTCCGTCTGTCTGTCAGCCCGTCTGTCCGTCCATCCGTTTGTCCGTCCGTCCGTCTTTCTGTCCGTCCGTCTGTCCGTCCGTCTATCCGTCCATCCTGTCCGTCCGCCTGTCCGTCCGTCCGTTTGTCCGTCCGTCCGTCCGTCCGTTTTTCTGTCCGTCTGTCCGTCCATCTGTCTGTCCGTTCGTCCGTCCGTCCGTTTTTCTGTCCGTCCGTCTGTCCGTCCATCTGTCCACCTGTCCGTCCACCTGTCCGTCCGTCCGTTTGTCTGTCTGTCCTTCCGTCTGTCCGACCGTCCGTTTGTCCATCCGTCCGTCCGTCCGTTTTTCTGTCCGTCTGTCCGTCCGTCCGTCTATGCGTTTGTCCGTCCGTCTGTCCGTCCGTCTGTCCGTCCACCTGTTCATCCGTCCGTCCGCCTGTCCGTCCGTCCGTTTGTCCGTCCGTCCTTCCGTCTGTCCGTCCGTCCGTCCGTTTTTCTGTCCGTCCGTCTGTCCACCCGTCCGTTTGTCTGTCTGTCCTTCCGTCTGTCCGTCCGTCCGTTTGTCCGTCCGTCCGTCCGTCTGTTTTTCTGTCCGTCCGTCCATCCGTTTTTCTGAGCGTCTGTACGCCCGTCTGTCCATCTGTCTGTCCGTCCGTCTGTCCGTCTATCCGTTTGTTCGTCCGTCCGTCCGTCCGTTTTTCTGTCCGTCCGTCCGTCTGTCCGTCCGTCTGTCCGTTTGTCCGTCCGTCTGTCCGTCCGTCTGTCCGTCCGTCTGTCCGTCCATCCGTCCGTCCGTCTGTCCGTGCGTTCGGCCGTCCGTTTGTCCGTCTGTCTGTCCGTCCGTTTGTCCGTCCGTCTGTCCGTTTTTTCTGTTCATCCGTCTGTCTGTCCGTTTGTCCGTCCGTCCGTCCTTTTTTTTATTTTATTATTTTTATTTAGGAATACTGCAGAGTCACTGGACTCCAAGCAGGAGTGGACACAAATAAAAAAGTACATCAACAGAACACATCAACAAGGAATTTCACAACCATAAACATGAAATAAACGCATGAACAGTGCAATTCAAATACAACGACGCAACGACAACTTTACCCAAGCATTTCTCTCAATTTTGTAACAAACACTTCCACACTAGGGCTATCAACAACTTCCTTTGGTAGTTTGTTCCAAGGCGCTTATGGTTCTCGGAAAAAAGAAATACTTAAATATATCGTTTGAAGAGCTGTACTCCCGTATCATTTTGCCGTTATCAAAACGTGAACTTGGGCGCAGTGTGTGGTGGGTGACGTAATTATGATTGCTCAATTTGTATTGAATTGTTATAAATCAAGTACAAGTATTTTAATCTTCTTTCGGCACGTCTCACTTTAAGTGTCTCTAGGCCAATATAATTCATCATACCAGTAACACTATCTGTGCGTTTGTATTTGTTGCAGATGAATCGGACCGCGGATCTTTGAATTCTCTCAAGTTTAACAATATTCTTTTGTATGTAAGGGTCCCATGGGCATGAGGCATACTCCAGGCATGGCCGGACGAGTGCTTTATACGCGGCTAGTTTGACGTTCGTTGGGGCTTTTGCAAGTTTGCGTCGAATAAACCAGAGAGATTTAAAAGCTTTGGTGCAGATTGTATTGATGTGAAGATCCCAGCTCAGATTTTGTGTGATGGTAACTCCAAGATATTTAACAGCCGGTGTTTCCTTTAGTGTGATGCCGTCTACAGAATAAGAATGGTGCAAAATGGTTTTGTTCCTGCAGGTATTGAGAACTAAGCACTTATCAGCGTTTAAGAACATGTTCCATTTCTTGCACCTTGAGATTGAGATTTGCACCTTGAGATTGAGCTTGAGATTTCACCGTGGTGTAAAGGGCGTAGTCGTCGGCAAAAAGCTTTATCTTGACATCGCTGGGTATTACATTTACAATATCGTTTATATAGATGAGGAATAAAATCGGGCCTAAAACTGATCCCTGCGGTACCCCTGAAGTTACCTCAAGGGTCCCTGAGCAGTACTTGTCAACCTGGACATATTGGTACCTATCTTGCAGATATGCCCGAATGAAGTCAATCAGTTTGCTATTTATTCCAATGGTGTATAGTTTATGTAATAAGTTATTATGAGGGACTTTGTCGAAAGCCTTTGCGTAGTCCAAAAATATAGCATCTATCTGATCTTTGTTGTTAATTGCGAGTGAAAAATCATGACATACACTAAGCAACTGTGTCACTGTTGACAAAAACCACGCCGAAACCCATGCTGGACATCGGATAGCAAACAATTTTCTTCCAAAAATGTGGTCAAGTGTCGGCAAATTATATGTTAGAGTATTTTACAGCTTGTTGATGTCAAAGATATTGGGCGGTAATTAGATACACGCAAGCGATCAGCTGACTTGTGTATGGGAAGGATACGAGCACCGCGCCAGTCTGACGGAAGCGAACACTGCGCTAGAGACGCGTTATAAATGATGAACAAGTAATGCGAAATCCACTCTGCGTAACGTCTCAAGAAGACTGTAGGGATGTTATCAGGGCCACCAGCTTTTTTAGAATCGAGTTGAAGAAGCAAATTAAAAATGCCTTCTTGGTGGACAACAAGATCCTGCATAGAAGAAATAAACCCTTCTGGCTCAGAACAACATTGGTATCTTTCAAGGCATATACAGATTGGAAGTATCCGTTAAACTCATCAGCTACTGCTTTAGCCTCTGAGACTGGTGTACCATCGATCATTATAGAAATACTACTGGATTTACTGTCGCCTAAATAGCTCCAAAATTTTCCTGGTGCTTCCTTGAGGAAGTTCACTACAGTGGTAGTAAAAAAGGTGTGCTTAGCTTTCTTTACCTCAGTTTTCAGCGCTGCGCTTAATGTGCTAATGGTAGAGTCCCGTGGCCGACCTGAGCGTCTCATTCTTCTAAGCTTTCTTTTCATGTGGATTATCTGTCTCGTAACCCAGGGGTTCTGCTTCTTTTTCTTAATCTTGTCAGGAACAAACATGGCAATAGCATGCAAACAAATTTGTTTAAATTTGCACCCCAATACATTCACATTTTCTTCAACATTAAAACCATCCAATCTCATTTCTAAATAGTCTAGGATACTCTCATCATTGGCCCTGTTGAAGTCTTTCACAACAATCACTGCCCAAGTACCAGCTCATGGTCAGAGAGTCCGTTCGTGACAACAACAGAGTTACATGTGATAGTTGAACTTATAAACAGCAAATCAAGAATATGTTTAGCGGTAGCAGTGATTCTGGTAGGGGTGGAAACAATCTGAGCGAGACCACACGAAAAAGCAATGAGAATCTGGGAGTGTCTAACATTTATGCCCGCCGGATTCGTTGTTGACCAATCAATGTCAGGTAAATTAAAATCCCCAGCTAATATTAATTTTACGTTATCGCCCCGGAAGCGCTGTACGTAATCGTAGAGTTGTTCGAGAAACCCAAGAGCAGCTGTAGGTGGGCGGTATACAACACCGACAACAATTGAATTACCGTAGAAATCAATTTTGCAAAACATACTTTCATGTTCTGGAATAGCCGGTAAAACTGTCACATTTATGCTTTCCTTAATGACAATCGCAACTCCACCCCCTCGGGTTTGCCTGTCACATCTGAGTACTTTGTACGTTGGAGGAACTATTTCGTTATCAGTCACTCCAGCGTGCAACCAGGTCTCCGTCAGCAGAGTAACGTGTGGGTCGAGGTCATAAAGCAGCGCTTCAAGATCAGATGTTTTATTCATGACACTTTGCACATTTAAACAGATTAGCCGTAAATCACACGTGTCATTTCCCTGTCATTTGGATGCCCCTTTTGCGGTCTTTTCTTGCGCCGTTTGTTGCCTCGTTTGCCCCGTGCGCAGTTTCTTTGCCGCTGTTCTGGTTATCATTTGAGCGTTGCGAGGTGCATCATGATTTTCATTATCTTGTGCAATGCCACCGTCTGAATCCGTACCGTACTCGGCAAGCTTGCGTCTTCCGTTCATTTCCTCATCCCACACGTACGTCACTTGATTGATAACCAGCTTATCATATTTCAGATACACTTTATCCTCAGGCGTGCGGCTGTCTTTAACGGTCGACCACAGCTCCTTCCTTATTTTCTGGATTCTGAGTGAATAGTCCTCGGACAACGAATACCCGGTGTTCTTTAGTTTCCTCGCATTCTTCAGGAGCTGCGTTTTTTCATTGAAATCAAAAAAGCGCATTATCACTGGACGCGGTTTGTTCGCTCTCTTTCTGCCGAGGCGGTGAATGCGTTCGAGGCTTCTTACTTGAACTCCTAGTCTATTTTCAAAGGTATCTCTCAAGACAGCTTCCTTCAGAGTATCCACCGTTTCAGTTTCACATTCATCGATCCCATAAATAATCAAATTATTCCGTCGATTTCTATTTTCAAGATCATCAATCTTTTTCAGCAGAAATTCAGTCTTATCATGCAACCTTGAGACAAGAAGCTCACACTCTTCTACCCTTTGTACAATCTCTGAGCATGACTGCAGCTTCTGTTCAATTGAGGCCAACCTTTCGTTAGTTTCAGTCACGTGACATTCTAAGCTTTCCCGCATAGACTTAAGCTCATTTGTGGTCTCTTTTTGGTTATCCAGAATAGCTGCCAGTTGCTCAGAAACCGTAGGGCCAGGGTTTGTTTCGATATCCCCACTTTAACAAAAGAACCATAAGGCACAATGAATCAAAACAACTCGCGACACATTCGCACAACACCCTTGGGCAGGGGACCACAACCAGACACAAGGAATCGCTCTTAAGGCCCTGACTAGGACTTTTTCTACTAACCTGCGCAAAAAAAGACGAGCCAGGTTAGCCGCGTCTGCATCCTTAGGTTGGTCCCCTGCCCGCTGATGAAAAAACGCTTGAGGGGCGGTTGCCGGGCGGTTCGGGTGATGACGATGTTGCTCCGGTGTTCCGTTGCAGCACAGGAAATAGTCCGCAATCTGTAGCATCGCTTTCAGTCCGCAAAATATCGCTGTCGTCAAGCGCCGTAAGATTCACTGGGGAGTGAAGCCGGACGATGGACGTTGTCGCATCGACGTTGATTTCTCGGTAGCGCACCGGTTCATTGCATGCAGCGAAAACCTGCGCAAAAAAGACGAGCCAGGTTAGCCGCGCCTGCATCCTTAGGTTGGTCCCCTGCCCACTGATGAAAAACGCTTGAGGGGGCGCTGCCGGGCGGTTCGGGTGATGACGATGTTGCTCCGGTGTTCCGTTGCAGCACAGGAAATAGTCCGCAATCTGTAGCATCGCTTTCAGTCCTCAAAATATCGCTGTCGTGAAGCGCCGTAAGATTCACTGGGGAGTGAAGCCGGACGATGGACGTTGTCGCATCGACGTTGATTTCTCGGTAGCGCACCGGTTCATTGCATGCAGCGATAACCTGCGCAAAAAAGACGAGCCAGGTTAGCCCCGTCTGCATCCTTAGGTGGGTCCCCCTGCCCACTGATGAAAAACGCTTGAGGGGCGCTGCCGGGCGGTTCGGGTGATGACGATGTTGCTCCGGTGTTCCGTTGCAGCACAGGAAATAGTCCGCAATCTGTAGCATCGCTTTCAGTCCGCAAAATATCGTTGTCGTCAAGCGCCGTAAGATTCACTGGGGGAGTGAAGCCGGACGATGGACGTTGTCGCATCGACGTTGATTTCTCGGTAGCGCACCGGTTCATTGCATGCAGCGAAAACCTGCGCAAAAAAGACGAGCCAGGTTAGCCGGGTCTGCATCCTTAGGTTGGTCCCCTACCGTCCGTCTGTCCGTCCGTCTATCCGTTTGTCCGTCCGTCCGTCTGTCTGTCGGTCCGTCTGTCCGTTTGTCCTTCCGTCCATCCGTCTGTCGGTCCGTCTGTCCATCCCTCCGTCTGTCCGTCCGTCCGTCCGTCTGTCCAACCGTCCGTCTGTCCGTCCGTCCGTCTGTCCGTGCGTTCGTCCGTCCGTTTGTCCGTCTGTCTGTCCGTTCGTTTGTCCGTCCGTTTTTCTGTCCGTCCGTCTGCCCGTCCCTCCGTCTGTCCGTTTGTCCGTCCGTTCATCTGTCCACCCGTCCGTCCGTTTGTCCGTCCGTCCGTCCGTGCGTTTGTCCGTCCTTCCGTCTGTCCGTCCGTGCGTTTGTCCGTCCGTCCGTCCGTTTTTCTGTCCGTCCGTCTGTCCGTCCGTCCTTCCGTCTGTCCGTCCATCCGTCTGTCTGTCCATCTGTCCATCCCTCCGTCCGTCTGTCCGCCCGTCCGTCCGTTTGTCTGTCTGTCTGTCCGTCCGTCCGTCCGTCCATCCATCCATCCGTCCGTCTGTCTGTCTGTCCGTCCGTCCGTCCGTCCGAGCTCTGGTACGGAGCCAGGTGGCCGCCGGGGTGCGCAAACGGACGGCGGTCGCGTCGAACTCTACTGCGCTCGCGCTTTGCTTGCGTAGCGTCCTTGTGCCCTGCCTTTGCAATCATTCTTACCGACGCCATCTGAATGGAGACATGCGTCCACGGAATACACTTTCGAATTTACAAAGGGTCCGTAAGTTTAAGCGCTGGAACGCGGATGGCATTTGCGCGATGCGCAATGCGCGAGAAAATACTAACGCATGCGGACGGAGGAAGATTAGTCTCGCGTCTCGCTGCGATTCGCGGTAAAAAATTAAAAAAAAGAAAACACGCACACATTCGGTTTGTGTGTTATCCCAGTGAGAGTGTAAAAAGAAAAAAAAAAGACTTCCCCATCTCCCGCTAAAGGGAACCATGTATGGATGCGAAGCAGCGGGGTGATGGCTGGCTTGAGCGGGAGAAACGTCGCCGCTCCCGACTCGCGCCAGCGGCCCGGTCGCTCATCGCGGCGCTGCACAGGAGTGAGAATGAGGCGCGCGCGCTCCGTCATTTTCATACCGCGGAACTTCCGTGGCGCCCCCAGTGGAGTATGCAGCTGTCGCAACACCTGTCGTGCGCGCCTCTCCGTAGAGTAGACCATTGCTAGAGGAGAGAAAGGGGGGAGCGTAGGAGAGAAGGAGGAGACGCGCATGCGCTGTGGGACACGGGAAGGAGGGACGGACAAAGCCCCCGCAAGCACATGCAAGCAAGATCAAGGAATGGCGTCAACGGGACGCGGACGCCGCTCCGTAGAGTAGAGGATTCCTAGAGGAGAGAAAGCTGGGCAGCGTAGGATAGGAGAGAGAGAGAGGGGGGGTATGGGACACGGGAAGGAGGGACGGACGAAGCCCCCGCAAGCACATGCAAGCAAGATCAAGGAATGAAGTCAACGTGGGCGACAGACGCCACCGGCAGAGCGTGATATTCTTTGCTTGCACCCACCACCTTCCTAGCCATTGCTACGCAGCCACTCTGTGCTCTCTGCCATGACTCTCATGACTGTAATGGTGGTTGACGGCCTTATTGTACTACAGTGTTCTGGTTCGCATAGTGGCTGCTTCCCTACTTCATGAAAGTGACCGGACGCGGGACGCGGGACGCCGGACGGAGGACGCGGGAAGGACGAACACAGCCCCAAGCATAAGATGCTTCGCATCTAAAAGACATGACATAGTCAGTGGAATGGCCACACGCTTTCGCCGATCGCACTTTGGAATGTACAAAGTGTCCTTCAATTTTTTTTTAAGGTGAAAGCCTTTAATGTCTCATGCTCATGTCCGTTCGACGTCTGTCCGTCCGTCCGTGCCCGTCCATCCTTCCATCCGTGCCTGTCCGTCCGTCCGTCCATGTCCCCGTCTGCCTCTGGCATCTCAACGTCTCTCCCACCAGCCGCCGCTCTATCGTCGTCGCCAGTCAGCCCACGACAAAATCGAGAAAGGTGCAAATAAGATTAATAATGCAAATTTCCGGGTACGAGTGAGGATCAAACGCCGTCTGGGTGGCAAGCAAGTGTTCTACCACACAGCCACGCGTATGCTTCGAAATACAGCAAAAATAGCTTCCTCAG
Organism: Rhipicephalus appendiculatus; assembly: GCA_030522465.1. Lineage (NCBI taxonomy): Eukaryota > Metazoa > Arthropoda > Arachnida > Ixodida > Ixodidae > Rhipicephalus > Rhipicephalus appendiculatus. The sequence goes on along the minus strand of JALIZH010018360.1, from coordinate 15,028 downwards.
CTTGGAAATGCAAAGATGAAAATAAAATAAAAAGAAACAGTTTCGCCACTAGGTCGGAGCAATGAATGCGATAGCAAAAAATTAGTTTGTCAAACGAAGAACGACAAGCAGCGCGATACTTGCAACGCGCCGCCGCAGCACAAAGAAGGACGCTCGAAAAGGACGCATAGGTATACACATGACAAGCGTGAACTAGCAACTGTCGCAGATGTTACGTGTTTGTAATTGAGCAACGCGGTGCGAGTGTCCCCAATGCAGAAGCCGACGCTGTTGTTGTTGTTGTTGTTGTTGCCTCTGACACGGCTCATACCCACTCATAGGGATTGGCCAAGGATTGATTATATGATACGGTTAGACTTTTCGACGCAGTTTGATACTTCTTTTTCTTTTAAACTGCGGCACGTGGAATAACCCCTCTGCGTCTCCTGCCACGCGGTGGCGTCGGACGCCAAGTGTGCCCGTTGTTCTTTTTTTAAAGACGATAGTCTTTCTTGGGATACCTAAACGGAGAAATTTTGGTCTGTCTGTCTGTTTGTCTGTTTGTCGGCACGTCGCACGATTCAGCGGCTGGCCAAAGTTTGACTGCTTTCTGAACGCCCACCCAACTTGATCAGTCATTTTTGTGCATACTTGTGAACATTGTCGATCAAAAAGCAAATATTACGCATATCTGAGGCGCAACAACAATACGGAAGTATTAAGTGGTGTGTTCTTTTATAGAAAATACATAGATACTTAATTCTGAAGACCCTAGTGTTTCTTAGGCTGCGCTGAAAATGCGGGCTGCCTTGCAAAAGCGAAGAGCCGTCGTCTATCTCCGAGGTCGCGCGAAGTGCCGCGTGTTTCATCCGCCGCGCGATAGCTGGCGCAGTCTGCCCTCGTCGCTGCAAACAAGAGAATCTCTTTTCGTGGTCGCTCTGCGCGCCTTCTCAGCTTTTTACACGCTGCCAAAAACACCGCGCTTGCGGCGAGAAGACGCTTGGTCATGCCAGGACGGAAATGGTCGAGAACAGCATCACAGGTGGCCGCGGATGAGACCGGCAGAAGACTATCGTCTTTCGATGACATTTGCAGCGAAGCACGCAGATACGCGGCCAATTTTTTTTTTTCAATGCGAAGCATTTCTTAGCGAACGTCGGCGACTTTGAACGTATCTATCTATCTAGCCGCCTACGACTGCTCTCCTGGCCGTATCGTTAATGGGATTTACACTAAATTTGGTTATGGCATAACATGACTGTATGACGAACGTAAATGGTTAGTCATATCATAAAAATCATGACTAACTTGTCATGAAAAGTATGATTTACATGCCACGCTCATGGCGCGCTCGGGGCCGTTTCGTTAGCTTGATATACACCAAACTTGGTATTGAGTGGCGTGACTGTATGATGAACATAAATGACAAGTGGTAATATGGAAATCATGACTTGTCATGTGCGACATGACTTGCATGCCACGCTCATGGCGTGCTCACGGCCGTTTCGTTAGCTTGATATACACCAAACTTGGTATTGAGTGGCGTGACTGTATGATGAACATAAATGACAAGTGGTAATATGGAAATCATGACTTGTCATGTGCGACATGACTTGCATGCCACGCTCATGGCGCGCTTGCGGCCGTTTCGTTAGCTTGATATACACCAAACTTGGTATTGAGTGGCGTGACTGTATGATGAACATAAATGACAAGTGGTAATATGGAAATCATGACTTGTCATGTGCGACATGACTTGCATGCCACGCTCATGGCGTGCTCACGGCCGTTTCGTTAGCTTGAGAGACACCAAATTTGGTATTGACTGACATGACTGTATGACGAACATAAATAACAAGTGGTAATATGGAAATCATTACATGTGATGAGCGACATGACTTGCATTCTACGCTCATGGCGCGCCCTTGACCGTTTTGTTAGCTTGATTTACACCTAATTTGGTATTGAGTGACATGACTGTATAACGAACGTAAGTGGCAGGTGGTAACATGAAGACCTTGGCATGCATGTCATCTACAACGCGATTTACATCCCACGCTCATGGCGCGCTTGCGGCCAGTTCGCTAGCTTGATATACACGAAAATTGGTATTGCGCGACGTGACCGTATGATGAACATAAATGACAGGCCCTAACATGTAAAACATTACATGCCAATTACGTACAGCATGATTTGCGCCTTCCTGACTGCTTCGCATTACATCGATTCCCAGAGTTCGTGGGATCGGCCGGCTTATTTTCTTTTCTACATCACCAGTGGTAAGGAAGGGAGCCGCTTTTTCGTGCACATCTCAAGGGCAGTTTTCAATTTGAAAGAAACTGTAAAAGCGTTGCGTGATAGAAAACGCGCTCAAGCTGTTCCGAGAATTGCGTACCGCGAGCGGCAAATGGTGCATATGAATATCTTGTCGTTATATTGCTGGCACGCTGGGATGTATATTACGCACATCTGTACTAAATACCATGAAAGAAAAAAATGGCGTGTGGCTATGTTGGCTAGCGCAGCAGGCTGTGGAGCGAGGGATCGCTGGTTTGAATGCCCGGTCAGGTGGTTCGGAATTTTTTTTCTACTGATTCATTTTTTCTTTATGCCTTTTTATATATACACACATATATACGGGATATGACTGCGTCGACAGACGGCGACGGCGAAAATCAGCCGAGAGTGTCCATATAATTGCTATCGCAATAATAATAAAAACTTCTGGGTACGAGTGAGGATCGAACCCAGGCCGTCTGCGCGGCAAGCATGTATTCTACCACAGAGCCACACGTCTGCTTGGAAATACAGCAAAAAATGACTGCCTCTGTTTATAAATAAAGTGAAAAAAAAACATGGCTGATCCCTTTGTCATAGGTCGCTCGATTCGAAGAAAGAAAAGAAAAATTAAATAAGATGACTTGTTGTAAACAAAAGAAAGTTGGGCAAGAGTGGTGCACGGATTTTCCAAAATGAAACTTGGAGCTACAAGGATCAACAATAGTTCCTTTGAAAAACTCAATAATGGGAACAAGTGTATTGCAACGCGTTACAAACAAAACACACAACACATCAAGACCAATAACTAGCCGTTATTATGCAAAATAATGAATGGCGCGTGGCAAATAATTTGAGAGCATCCGCACCCGGAAATAAAAAAAGAAACATTTCAGTATCTGTATCCCTGTGTCTGTATTGCGGGATACTTTTTGATCGTTTTGCAAAAGTATCTTTGGAATATCCCACTACGTCAAAGAAAATGTGTCTCAGTAGCTATATTTTAGGCATTCAGCACGTGTATTTTGATATCTCTATTCCGGAATACCTTTCCGAGTATTCCTGCCCAGCGCTGGTTGCAAGCAGCATAACACACTGAGAAAAAAAAAACATTCGGGGAATAATATTGACTTCGGGTAAGAGGATATATAGATCACATGTCCTTTGAATATTTTAGTTTCCTGTGCTGGTGGTGTTAAGGACCCCTGACGTCAAATATGGAAGGTGTAGTTTGTGTGTTGTTTCATAGTCGTGCATGCGTCGGCACTTGTGACCGATTACGAGTACGTTGCCTTTAAGATATTTTAATTTGGTTTCAAAGTATAGCCTTAGTGCTCATCTGTGGGGCGTGTGAGCGAACGTTTCTTACGATCGGAGGCGGGCGTCTTGAAGTGACGCTAAAATTGGTCGAAAATAATGGTGCTAACAATAATTATACGATACATTAGAACATTTACGATTCAGTTTCGGCATTACCAGACACAAGGCTACAAATTACAATAACATGTCACAAACTAAAATTTCGCTGTGAGTGGTCTTTTAAGCATAAGTTTTCTTTGCAGAAGCTATGGCAACAAAGCAACCAATGTTTTTGCTCCCTCATATACACAGTCCTAGCGCCGAAACCTGTGAAAACAAGGAACCTACACACGCGAGAACATTGCCTAAGGCAGGCACGCCCGCATTCATTACAGAGGCAAGCTGACGTGGCTGTTCGGTGTCGTATGCTGGAGCACGTCGCACTTAGGCAAACAGACTGCTGGTTCGCCGAAACACTAAATATGAGTAGAGAACTGACGTGCTTTCTGTATAAGGCTTTTTTCGCTTTCTTATTCCATAAATGTACTGGTTCCATCTTTGAGCGGCCTATCCGACACCAACAACGAAAGCAAAGACCGACACATCGATCAGTACGACAAAACAGGAAAGCGGCGGGGCCTACTTTATATGACTGCTTTATCAAGGGACAGTCTTCATGGATTATATCGTGACATGAGTTGTTTCACTATAACGGATTCTACGAGCGATTGCTCGAGATAACCGCGTGCCGTCGCTGCGAAAAAAAGGAACTATCGGCTCTCTTAGATGTGTTGCATAAAAAAAAATCAGTTTTGCCGGAAGGGTCATCCAATGAATGCGATGGCATCAAATTTGAATGTTATACCACCTAAGGCTAGCAACTAGCTCTTTTAGATCCCCTTTCCCGTAACTTAACAAACGCTGGTTTAAGGGAATACGGCCGCTCGAGTGACCGAAACAATTTTTGTGCTGCCAACCTTCTAAATGCAAAGTAAGCGAAAGCACATCGAAATCGCGAGCCGTCTCCTGATGTCTATCGAGACAAGCACGTGCCCCAGCGCTTGCCGCACCTTTATAAGAAAATTTCGCAGTTGCTGACCCAGAGACACTCGCCCCCCCCCCCCCTCCCCCCTTCCTCTACCAACCCTCCTTAGCCCGACCAACGCCACCTCTATTTTTTGAATGCCAGCCAGATGAGCCTGATCCAGCCGTTCACCACCCTATCCGATACACTCTAAGAAGAAAAGGTCCCTTGACTCTCGTTTGAAAGTTCCAGCTTGCCACGCACATGACTCTTTTTAAAGAGGCATGTCAGCTTTCTTTGGGGGTCATTATACTCTCTTCTCAGGATCGTGTCACCCATGAGGGAGTTGACGTGCATCTTTAAAGAGAGTCATATTCGTGGCAAGTCAGGACTACCCTAGAGGAGTTCTTTTTGTCAAGGAGTCACACATACTCGTTATTTTAGTATATACCTCTCGTACTCTCTCCCGTCGTGTAGCCTTCACGTCTGCCTGGCGTTTATGGGGGAGAGTACCCTTTAGATGTTGCCTCACAAGGAAATGAGATGAGGCAAAGCAATGTTATCACTTTGGACATCACATGAAGCATGTACGCGATGGCGATGCTGATGGCGACGGAAACGGTAAACACCCTTTCAGATTATCTATATAGTTTCTATCACAATAAAAAAAGTTGGCGAAGCTTGCACTAACGCGCGCACGGCTTGAAACAGCGATCCTGGACGATTTTGAAGCTAATCTGGTTGTTTCTAGGTTGTTTCTAGGCCTTAGCTAGGTGATGCAGGTTGTTTCTAGGTTGCTTCTAGGTCGTCGCTAGGCTTTACGTAGGTGATGCTAGGTTGTTTCTACGTTGATTCTCAGCGCACAGAGGCCCGAGTTAAACCACGGACAGTGACAGACACGACACGGACTTCCAAACTCCGGATAACGCAACCCAAGCTGAAACCAAGTGTTCGCACATCGTTAGAGTAGGCCTTCCATCGCTTCGGGGTCTTCTCTCTGCCGCCGTTGTCTTTCCCGTTACGTAGTGTTCTCTCTCTGTACGTACTCGGGGTCTTCGGCTCGCCGCCGTTGCTTGCCAGCCATTTGTTGGTGGACTAACTGTTGCATTCTTAATTTTTAGTAGACCAGTAGTGAGTAGTGAGATTTACCTATTTCTGTGGCATATACCCGTTCATGATGATGATAGTTTTTTGGTTCGTTGTACAAGGAACGATTTGCTAAACAGTTTTGTTGTTAAAATACACTCATGCGACGCGAGCTGAAAGTGCTGCAGTAAAAGCACTTGCAATAAGAGCCCTACATTTCGCCTTCAAGGAAATTTGATTCCCAACGTGTGTTGCCATGATCGCGTGACGGTCTTTCCATAAGGCCGCGCTACAGGATGACGAATTCAGGAAAGGATGAAAAAGACGCCATGCCAGATCAGCCCGACAGCAGCGTTCCGGGGGTGGGGTACTACCTATTTAGAAAGAAAGAAAGAAAGTAAGAAAGAAAGAATGAAATAAAAGAAAGACAGAAGGAAAAAAAAGAAAGGAAGAAAGAAGGAAAGAAAGAGAGAAAGGAAGAAAGAAGGAAAGAAAGAAAGGAAGAAAGAAGGAAAGAAAGAGAGAAAGGAAGAAAGAAGGAAAGAAAGAAAGAAAGAGAGAAAGAGAGAAAGTAAGTAAGAAAGAATGAAATAAAAGAAGGAAAGAAAGAGAGAAAGAAGGAAAGAAAGTAAACAAGAAAGAATGAAATAAAAGAAAGAAAGAAAGTAAGAAAGAAAGAAGGGAAGAAAGAAAGAGAGAAAGAAGGAAAGAAAATAAGAAACAAAGAAGGAAAGAAAGAAAGAAAGTAAGAAAGAATGAAATAAAAAGGAAAGAAAGAAAGAAAGAAAGAAAGAAAGAAAGAAAGAAAGAAAGAAAGAAAGAAAGAAAGAAAGAAAGAAAGAAAGTAAGAAAGAAAGACGGGAAGAAAGAAAGAGAGAAAGAAGGAAAGAAAGAAAGAAAGAAACAAAGAAGGAAAGGAAGAAAGGAAATCACCCCTTCAGGCACAACTACGCCATGCCTCGCTTGTCCCCACTTACCGCACAGGGAAACGTCTTGTGATTATTAAATGTGAAGCATTTCTTGGCGAACCAAAGGTGTTTCGACCGTCTTTTCCGATCTATCTATCTATCTATCTATACATCTATCTATCCATGTAGTAGCTAGCTAGGTAGCTGCACTTAGCTGCCCACTGGAAAGACTAAGTGCGCGCCTTCTTTTCATAAGACGACAGTTATGTACAGGCACAGTCACCTCTTCATTAAGGAGTCCATAAGCAACCTCTGAAAATTGGAAAAACGGGTGCGTTATTCTTTCCAGGAGTTATGTTCGGGGCAGGCGAACGATGGCTGGTCGGTAGACGGCGCCTGACGAGAAGGGGACAGTATGAAAAGCGGCTGCCGAGACGGGCCATTAAGCCGTTCGCCCCTGCACACGCCTTTGTCGCCGAACCCCGCGACCTTATTGTTCGCTGCACCTTTCGCTGGTGAATCGGCCGTGCGGCGGAAGCGTTCTCACAGAGAGCCAGACTGACAAACAAGTTGTCCCCGCCGCGGCGCCCTCCTGACAGCATGATGTGGCGGCGTGTTTTCACAGTAATTGTGGACAGGCGGCGGCACCTTGTCTCACCAAACTCGAGACGGGCGACCGGCTGTCTAGAACAGGCTTGTTGGTTCCGCGGCGGTATATTTGAGTTGTACCTTGACGGAATGACTCATTGCTTCCGTAGCTGGTTTCCGGCAAGTTAAGGGCAGCAAAGTGTGAGAACGTGGAGGCGGAGATACGTCTCTGAGAGAAAGAATGTTGTTTGCTTCATTGGTGGAGCATCAGAAGGGGTTGGTCCCACAAGGCGGTCTCAGACGAGGCGGAAGAGATTTAAGGGAGAGAATAGGGGAGGAGAGGAGCTTGGTGCTCGTGGAGATCGGGAAGAGTGGACAGAGGTCGCGCTTGGCGCCGACTCTGATCCAGGGATCGAGAACTGACTGTTGATTTCCGCAGTGTGTTAAGGGCTTGGAAGGAATCCAGCCCAGTTGTCATTGCGAGGTCGTTTTAGTGGCCGCCCCGGCCTTTGCTTGTAAATAAGTGTCGGCGTGTAAATAAACTGAAGTTTGCCAGGAACTGAGCAACCTGTCCAGTCCTTCAACGTGTCGCCGTGGTCATCCGATCCATCGGGGTCACCTTCATCACCCAATCCTAACTCCAGGCGTTTCCAGTTTTCCGGCAGAATTGTTGACGCCAGCAGTTTGTTTATGTCGATATACAGGAGAATTTTTTTCTTAATTGTCACCTACCCTGCTTTCGCATGCAGTCGCACGCCCGGTCTTCCTTGCCTCGCATGATTACCATGCTCGATAAGCTGATTTCACTTCGTTTTCCGCGTTTGCGATTGCGCAAGCAGAGATAGCAACGTGTAGTCGAAAAGCGCGAAATCCTGACTGGCTCAACGCTTAGTACTGACATTCCACGTGTTTTATGAAGAAAGAAATGGCGAGGACGAGATAGCGCTTGTGGGAAGGGCAGTTAAGGCCTCGTCTTTGAACTCGATGTGGTTTAGGGGTGCTTTAAGAATGCTGGTGAAATTCGCGTCAGCTCTCCTTCAGTGGCGTTATCGGTTAGTGAAATCATTTTTTTAAGCAGGGTAGATGGATACTTTGTGGTTGATTAGGATTTTTGAAGGTTGTTCAACATATGCTGTCATTTTTATGTGCTACATTTCTTTACCGTTAGAACAGAAGAATGAACTGTTGGGCCAGTTGGCATTCCATTTTCAAGAAAAATGCCCGAAAAACATGGACGAAGAGAGAAAGGAACAGCACAAGCGCATACTAACAACTGACATTTTTATTGAAAACACGAAGATTATGAAGGAAAAAAAATACAAACACGACACGCGCGTACTCTAAAACCAAGAAACTCTTACATTTGCGCATCAAGATAACCAATCCCTGATTGGAGAATTGCCGCGGAGGGCTTGGCGACACAACCATCTCCGGCTTTTTAAAATAAAACAAGCTTCAACAAGCTCACAAGTCGTGCGCTTTTTGTGCCGCGCAATGACTCTGCTTCCTCGGAAATCTGGACTGCAATTACACTTACGACAATGCAATGACAGGTTAGTTAAAGGTTGTTATTTCATAATCGCTCATCGTTCAACCTTTGTTTGAGACAACGGCCGGTCTCACCAATATAGCTGTTCCCACAGGAAAGGGGGGACACAGTATATCACTCCCTTACCACAATATGATGTGGCGTCCCCGTGTTTGACTTTATACTCGAACCACTTCTGCGCAGTATCCTCCATGTTTCTTTCAACAGCCCCACATATTCTGCTTAACTTACTCCTCGCAGAAAATACCACGTGAACCCCATACTTCGCGCCCACCTTCTTAGGTGGTGCGACACACCATGCAGGTAGCGAATGCTGCTGAAGAGTGGTAAGTTGGGCGAGTTGGTAAGGATCCATAATATAACTGCGCAAAAAAAAAACGGACGGAAACACGAAGGGAAGAAAAGCTTGTTTGTGCTTTTCTTGCCTTCGTGTTTCCGTTCGTTTTTTTTTTTTGCGCAGTTATATTATGGATAGGGTGCAATTACAGCACCGTCCACATCTCTCGACAGCCCACAAGGCAGTGAAAGCCCTCTTGTGCTTTTTGAGGATGACGGGCTTATGTGAACGCCTATAACTTGCGGTGCAGTTCCACACGCTGCACTGACTTCACTGCCTCTCTCTCTTTTCCTTCTCTTCCCTCCTCTCTCTCATCTTTCTATTCCCCTTCCCTAATCCCCCCAGTGTAGGGTAGCCAACCGGAAGTCTTCCTGGTTAACCTCCCTACGTTCTCCCTTTCTGTTTGCTTCCTTCCTTCCTTCCTTATATTATGGATAGGGAATGCTGACGAGCGCGTTCTTATAGGGATCTCTCGAATTACGAGCCGGACCTTTCAACGAGGATTTCAAGCTGCGCAGAATCCTTTCGCATACGCGAGCCGGGATGGCTGCAGGAAAGCGAGCCTCCCGAAGACGCCCCAGCTGCTTAGTGAAGCTCTCTGCAAGGAAGTGTGGGAATGTTTTCTTTAACGTATCAGAGTCATTTAATAGTTTATTTTTTTCTTTTTGGTGATGAAATTCTCTTCACAGTTTGATGTAGGGACAAAAACTACCGCCAGAAGCGCCACCGTGGGTAGAAGAACAATGGTCGGCCGCTCTTAGAAAGTGCGCGTTCGCGTGGGTGTTTTCTATGAAAAACATGTCGCCCACATTTTCTCAGTGTGTTTTCTAATTGCCCATAGCAGTGGTGATTGTTCAATAAACAATATAGCACGCGAGTTGTTCACCAGCTGAAGTCATTAATTGTTAGCAGTTGTTGGAGCGACGCTGCGCGTCAAGCGATGACATTTCGTTTTGTGCTCATACCCCAACCTACGTTTCTGGATTCATTGTAGGTGTTTTAAAGACGAGCTTAAACTATGCAGCACAGCCTGAATAAGCCTAGCCGACCCGCAGATTAACTTCGCTTGCGCAAGAAGTTCTGATACACCCTTTCGCACGCTCGAAGCCAGCAACATTTTCTCCTGCTGATTGTCTGTATACTTTGTAGCATCGGGAAGCTGCCAATGAGAATTTCGCGTGAGAATCAACGAAGAATGCACGTAGCGCCGTCATGGCACTGATTCCAACAGAGCGTGCTAGACCTAGGGAGTACGTGCGGTTTGAGGGCGAAAGTTCTTGCTATTGCACTTACAAATTTATGAAACTGATCGGTTCTTACCTGCGCGACTACCTATGTGTGTTTTTTTTCAGGCATTTACATTTAAAGTCACATCAACAATCAGCTCAAGGTCGACGATTCATTTAGTCACTCGACAACACCACCCCGAGTCATTTTCTAGGAATACTAGCGCAAATAGAAACAATAGCTTTCATCAACACTAGGTTAGTCTCGAGTACAATTAACGATTTTACTAATTAACAATATTACCTTTATTGCGCATCTTTTTTTTGTGTCTGCACATTCATTTGTTTAAGTCCACTGTCATATGTAAAGTTTCTCAACTTTCCTGCCTAATAGAAAAATTGTCGTAGGTTACCAACTAAATGTGGATAGCAGTTCGAATCGTGCAACGCTGTCTCCTGCAGGACAGTGTTTCGCGAAATGATGGAATGGTTAGCATTGCATACGATTAATTAGCAGTAATTGCTAGCAAATGCCAAGAACGCAATGCAGTCTGAATCCCTAGCACATGAGGTTACAGTTAGTTCTGCATTTGATGGAATTTGACAGAAAAGTTGGGGAATGGTGAGAATTAGTGAAAATGATGCTGGAAAAATGAACAATAAAAGATAAAAGAAAAGGGAAAGTGACCCTTCAAAAATCCTCGGGAATGACGCTTCTGCCAGTTTGGATCGAGCACTTGGCAGAGACGCCGCGCTACCAATCACATTACACAGGCGCGCATGAATAACGTCTCCGGCATCAGTATGCTTTTCGCAAACTCGAAGGTACATCGACTCAAAAGAGAATCCGGCAGCTTGTTGTCGCAGGATGCCTCGCTCCCACTTGTAGCGCAGTTCCGCGCAGGCCTCTAAGGAGAATAAGGAGACCTTTTCTTCAACTACCTTGTAGCCGTAGCGGCAGCGTGGTACACGTAGCAAGTATTAGCCGTGCCCAGTAGCCACATAGAGGCACGTGTTGAGGCCAAGCTGGCAACAGGCACGCATATCAGCACGCTGCTTCAACACTGCTAATGGCGACCGCCTGTCCGGGTAGCCGCTGTCCCCCCACTTCGTTGGTCGTCCTAGCTACACCAGCACCGTAGCGTGACGCCTGTTGGCACTATATGAAGCTTTCCCGTAGCGTTACGGGGGAGTTTCATGACTAGATGAAAAGTATGAAAGTACTGTAGCTCTGTTGAAGCCCACTCTTTTCTAATTTAGTAAAGTGTTTAGTGCGGCAAGACAACTATAAGATGATGGCACTTCTGTTTATATTTAGAAACGTACAGCAAATTACTGAAGCTGGTGAAAACGCAGGTAACAGTGGATGTCACATAGTATTATTTTTAGAACTGGTTCTTCTGACAGGAACACTGCATATTTGCAAACAATATATGACACACTGCGAAGTGGGTAACTTGCATTAACTTGCACAGAAAACATTATTGTAGGGCCTGTGATTGCGCGCCCAAGATATGTCAGCGCCAGAGATTTCGTCCGCCACTTTCAGCTGCAACACGTCAAAACATTGCTTGCAGTTCTTTAGCGTAGCTTATCGCTCAGACCACCGTTATCCCTTCGCCTTTTGTGGCATCGATTGAAGTTTTAAGCATCAAATTTAATTAATGCGGGCTCACAGTGACGGGGCATCCTGCCTTTTGTGGAAGATCTAAGCGTAGCTGTGCGATAGGCAGGACTGAGAGGAAGGGGTTGTGGTAGAAAGGAGGAGTCTGAGGAGCAGCAGATAGGCGGCGTGGGTAGCACACGTTGCGTGTCCATCAGTCATTCAGGCACGGAGTTACTCATGCGTTCCTATCAGCTATGGTGCCCGCTTACAAAATGTGCCAAATGGACCTTAAAGAACCTTGTATTCTTCCCTTGTCCTGAAGGTTCCCGCCTCTTCTCTGCCATATATCGATTGCTTGATTCAAGATATGGATTAATTCATACAACAGGAATTTCAGCTCTGATCAGCCTATTGTCACAACACTTATATCCACAATGCGAAAGCCCCGTTATTGTTTCTAGAGTCGCCGGGCCTGTTTTGCACAAGGCATCGATGTCACCTCATTTATATCCGTTCGCGTTGCTCTTGTGGAGCAGCGCTAGCATGCAGCTTAAATGTCGCGATAACCGCAAGTTAAACGTCGTTCCAAGCCCAACGAAAGCGCCAACATCAAGATACCCATTATCGCCAACGTGTCTAGTGAAGTAACCGCTGAGGGAGCTACCACTCAAATTGGAGGGAAGCAAAGGCGACAAGTCAACCGCTATCACACTTTCCAACTGAGAGTGATTCAGGATGTATTAATGAAAAAACAACAATCGAACGCATAAGGATCCAAATCTAGTTTTTCGTTTCCGTGGTCTACCAGATAATCTATTTATGCACACAACGCTGCAAGAAAGTAAGCAGAAAACACCAGAACGAAGAAAAAAAATGCTTTTTTTTCTACATTTCTTTCTTGTCGCGAAGTGGAGCTATTCAATATCTTCCGTTATTAGAAACCTACAATATTAAACTGCGAGAATATTACACAAAAAACTTTTTCACGTTATTTAATAATAATGTTTATTTTTCATCAATAAATTTGATGAAGGACAGCTGTAGGTAAAAGCTGCTCTCCGAAAGAGGCAGCTTGACAAGGGCCCACAGCCACCTTTGAACACGACAGCAGTGGCAACAGTCAGCAATATAAACTCAAATAACATGCAACAAAACAAAACAAGGCCAAATTAAAAAATAAAATAAAATAACAACACTAATAACAATTTAGCAACTGCAAAGAACGATCAAAAACTGAACATGTGTATTTCGCGCAATTGGGTCTGTGTAGAGTGGAGGAAATCTATGCCAGCTTTCATGTATTTATTAAGTAGCGTAGGAACTATGTAGGATAGCTTATCTTTAGAGTAGTTTGTTCTGGAGGTTTTTATTTTCCACATTTCCTTATTTCGTGTATTAAACAATGTAATGTTTGGCTGTAGTTGGGAAAGGTCATGCAAAAAATGTCGACTTTCTTTCGCTTCACGCCTGATCGCCAATGCCAACTTAAAATCGTAGAGGTGATGGACGGGTAATATTCCAGCCTGTCGAAACAATTCGCCCGTGTGAGCATCATACGGTAAGTTAAAAATGATTCTAATGCACTTCTTTTGCATCAAGTACAGTTTTTGTAAGTTTGTGTTAGTTGTAGTCCCCCATACCAAAAAACAATAGGTGAGATGCGAATAGAAAAGTGATTTAAAAGTAAGAGCTTTACCCTATATGGTAGTACCATTTTGCGACTGTACATCATACCCACCACGCGTGATAATTGACCCAGCACACTGTCGATATGGTCGTTCCAAAGCATATTGCTTGAAAATGTCACTCCAAGAATTTTTATATGGTTCACTAGCTCAATTTGAGTATCGCCATACCTAAGATGCGGATTTTCGTTCACAGGCTTATTTTTTTTGTCGAAATAGAACAGCCTTTGTTTTGCTTGTGTTTATGTTTAAATTATTAAAGCATGACCAGAGCTTTAGTTTCACAAGAATCTGGTTCATTTTTTCCTGAAGTGTGACACTGTCTTCAGCCGAAACAAATATACTGACATCATCGGCATATAAGACGTATTTAGCATCCTGATTAATACGAATTAAGTCATTTATGTAGGCTATAAAAAGAAGAGGTCCAAGGATGCTTCCCTGTGGCACACCCTTAGTAATAGGCTTCAGCTCCGAGAACTTTCTGTCTATTTCCACTACCTGTTTTCGATATTTAAGGTAACTTTTAATTAAGTCTAGTGGATGACCACGAATTCCATAGCATTGTAACTTTTCAAATAACGTAGAATGCTGAATGTTATCAAAAGCCTTGCTAAAATCAACAAACATACCGAGTACGACATGTTTGTTTTCAAATTCCGATAATATGAACTCATTTTGCTTTATTAATGCCATTTCCGTAGATCGGTGTTTTCTGAAACCAAACTGAGTGGGCGAAATCACGTTGTGTTTTTCTAAGAATTGATACAGTTGACGATGCATAAGTTTTTCTAACCCTTTCGAAAATACTGGCAGTATAGATATGGGTCTGTAGTTTCGAATATCATTTCTGTCGCCCTTTTTAAACAAAACACTGACTTTTGCTATCTGCATTCTTTCGGGAAACATTGCACATGAGAAACAAAGATTGAATATGTGAGTGATATAAGGGAGAAGGATATCTAGCACATACTTGATTGGTCTAATCTGTATACCATCAACATCATGAGAGGAAGTGTTTTTAAGTTGCGAAAAAATGGAATAAACATCTTCGTCTACTACAGGCTCAAAAAATATGGAGGATGAGTTTGGATCAGGTAGAAATTGAATAAACTCCTGAGACGTTTTATCATGTGTGTTTTTAACCAAGTAGTCATTGAATATATTTGCAAGTTCAACTCCCGATACGTCGCGCCCATTGATAGTCAAATTCTCTACACCTGCCCGCGTTGTACTCCGGTTCAGAAATAAGTTCAGCTTTGTCCATAAGGCGCGAGTCCTATCTGCGCTGGTTTCGATTTCTGTGTGTATGTAGTGCGATCTGCGCTTGCTAATTTCTTTATTTAACCGATTTCTGTAGACCTTATACTCTTTCAGAATGTCAGAATTTCTATTTACAAGAAACTTGTGATAAAGTTCATTTTTATGTTTCATTTTGTTCAGCAGGTCCCGGGTCATCCATGG